>CM045560.1:20066330-20116030 GCA_024721245.1 Mitragyna speciosa | reverse complement strand
GCAGTTCATTTATTGTCAACATTTTGGTTTCAGTTGTACTAAACATCTAATTTCAAACGAGCATAACTTTAAGCACACAACTCGGATTGCTTTAAAATTTTATATAACAAGAAACTAGATTTTGGGGACTACGATTTTATGAAGAAAGTGAATTCAAATTTCAATAGGAACCATATCAAAATTGGGTCATAACTTGGCATATCGTGAATCCTGTTACGTAGGATTGGCATTCCTGCTCAATTTCAACGAATGCTGGGTTCAATTTACCAAGAATCAAGACTTGAGGTTTACATGTAGAAAACTAAATTTCAAGAAATAAAACTTTTGTTATGGACATTTGCTCAAATTCCAACAAGAATAGATTCAAAACCATGTCTAAACTTGGCCCTTCACTAATCCTATTTACATAGAAGTGGATTTTCAGCCTATTTTACACAATTTCTGGAATTAATCTATAAAAAAAACTAGAAAGCGTGCTTTGTACTATTTTAAAGGTCTATGAATCTAGTTTCCAAATAAAAAAAAAAATCAATTTGAAGCTTCCTATACAAAGTTATGTCCAATTTACTAAGACTGGTCTAGCAAGACTACAATATGAGTTCTTCAAATTCAATTGTTTAATTCACAATATCTTATGCCACATTTAACGAAAAATTATGATTTTGTACTCTCATAAACTGGATTTAACATATAACAAGATCTTAAAGATCCTTATTCAAGTTTACACTTTAATCTCATTAAAGTTCAACCACAACCTAAGAGATGTCTAGGTTGTTTTCTCAAGTAAACCTTGTTAGATATGTCCTACATTCACTTCAATTTTCTTTTTCTCTACCCACCTCCCAGCAAGATTTTTAGACCTTTCATCAAGTAAGCAATGTTAATAGCATGTTGGCTCTTAATTATGCTCAAGAATCTAAAATAATTTACCTGTTTAAGGGCTAGAACTTCTCTACTTTAGCTCCCTTTCTCACTTCTCTTGCTAATAGCTTGGTTTATCTCTGGTTTTGCCTCAACCGAAACTCCCTCTTGCCTAACCTTTTTTACCGTCTCTTTAATAAGTTAATTAGTGAGAAAGTGGTCAAAACTTTAGAGAGATTACTCATCCTTTTAGGACACTTTTAACCCCTCACTTTAATCCAACTCAGCTGGGATTCACGAGAATTCCTTAGCCGGCTTCTTACACCTTTTTGTTTCTTCTATTTTTTTTTTCAACTTTATCCGAGACATAATGAATATCTTATTGGTTACTCCAAAGTATTTGACACATTACACCCGTAATTATACATGAACACAATCCACACTAATATTTCTTGGGTTTAGGGTTTCAAGTGTTATAACCTAGTGAACTAACTGTACTACATCAATTATCAACATCACCTATCTAAATTAATCTTAATAATAATTTTAATGTGCAAACAAACAAATGATTACACGTTTAAAATAAGTTGTCAATTGTGACAAATTAAACACTATTTTTGTACAATTTGATCACTAACATCACTACACATTGTAACTCAAATAGTTGTACAAACAATAAACTAATTAATTAAATGATAAAACCATTAATTTTTAATAAATTTATTACGAGACTTCACACATAAAACTTATACAATCAATCCTTTTGTTTTTCGATAAACTTATGGTTACATTATTAACTGTTACATTGCGTACTTGCTATATAGTATGCGTCGCACACGGAACCTCTTTAGCAAAAATAATAGATTAGACTTGACAAGAAACATATTGCTCGTGAGCCAACATTGTTGGATCCTTAATCCAACGTTGGACTTATATGTTAATAATTATGTATTGCAAACTGTCAAATAAAGTTGAGTCCAATTTAAAGTGATCAATTGTGATTTGGGCTTTAATATATCAAATAGGATGTGGGCTTTTAATGTGTAGAGACTTAAAGATTATTTCTATTTTAATGATGGGCTAAAATAGAAATACTAAAAAGATAACAAATGAGTTATCTATAAGTAGGGTTATGGTCCCTGGATCTCACGTATCGTAATTCAGTCATTCCCTTTCTTAATATCCCATCGTTAAGAAAGATACCAGAGAGAAAAACAAAAGGGCTCTCTAAAAGGATCAGAAAATACGTGTAGAACTGGAAGACCACCCCAAGTCACAAAGGATTCAAGCAGCATATCAGTCAAACATGAATTCAGGTATGCCTTTATGTTGAAATTGTATTCAAATATCTGATATTAGATTTTGGAAAATTTCTAACAAGTAGTATTAGACCCCAATATTAAATTTTGAATCGTTAAAGGAACTACAATTACATATGTGTTTGACTGCATTTAGCAATTAACTTCGGATGGTTCTGTCAGAACCGAAATAGCCTATACATATGTAATTGAAAGGCTTATTATTACACTGATTGTGATAAAGTGGCAAGAATTGACATATTCGGTTGGCTTATCAATTTATTCAGTTGAGTTTTATTGAGAATATGACATGTGCCAATTTTATTGGGATAAGAAAGTTTTTGTATTTTCGTTTCATGCCTGAAGCTTAAAAGTTGAATTGCGTATGTGACTTGTATTGCTAAATTGGTGGGCTCCAGTATTGATTATGAATTCAATACCATAAGCCGTTCAAGTATTTTAAGGTTGTGTTTTGAAAATTGATTTTGCTTGTCTTATTATGAATAGCATCATTATTTTATTCAATTCCGTGGCAGAAGCATCTTTTACGTCCTTGGCATCTGATGCATTGTGTTTTGGAATTGAGTTTTTCTACTGGTATGAATAAATTAAAGATTGAAGCATTTTTCGGTGACGCATTATTTTTAATAATAAACCAATTTTAGTGATGTCCTTTCGGGCTTGTATTCCGTTAAGCAAATTAGGTATATTAATTTGGTTATTTCTATATGCTTTGACTTGTTTCTTAATTTTAAGGGTCAATATGCATATATTTGTGTTAAGGAAATTAGGGTTAACTAATTTAATTGAAACCCTAATAAAGTTGTATGAAACATTTAAGTCCAATAAAGTCCAAAAGGTTGGCCCACTGAATATATGTAATTATAAGGTATTTATGGGCTTGAATAAGATTTTGGGCTTAAATGATAAACTTTTGGGTCAAAGTTATAGATATGGATTTTTGATCCAATAAGTTTTGACCCAATTGTTTGGTTGAACCAAATCTGATTGATTTGACTGGGTCTATCAAGTTTGACCGAGTTTGACTCAGTTTGACCTGCTTTGACTAGTTTGACCAGGTTTGACCCATTTGACCAGAGTTGACTCAAGTTGACTTTGTTCTAAAATTTTGTATAATTTTAAATTCAAATATTGGTGTGTTTATATATATTTTGGGATAAATTAATTGAAACAATATGTCGGCAAAGTGACCTCTTTGTGGAGATTAATTTGTTCTAGAATGTAACTAGTTTTGTACTTGTAATTTTGTTAATATTAGCCTACCCAAAGGAAGGTCAATGTTCAATAAAATTGCAAGTGCAATTGTTGTGATAAACACGTGTTGATTATTTAGATTTTACATGTGAATTATAAATTAGCCCAAAGGAAAATTTATTTTTCGACATGTACTTATTGTCAGTGCTTATTACTACACTAAGATAGCACTTAGAAGTTAATATTTATTGTCCAAAGATAAAATATTAATGAAACTTTGGTATCTTGAGATGGGGTTACCTTATTTGAATTTATTATTATTATTTTGGTTTATGCGAGCTTGTTTCTAATTATTTAATGTTTTCTGTTTAGTTATGAATGATCCTACAAATATTATTACCAGCATCAGTTCTATTCCTATGCTGAATGGCACAAACTTCAAGTCCTGGAAAGAAAATCTCTTGATAGTTCTTGGAGTCATGGATCTTGACCTTGCGTTAAGGAATGATTCTCCTCCACCTTTTACAGATAAGAGTACCTCTGATGAAAAGAGGGATATGGAAAGGTTGGAGAGATCAAATCGTATGTGTATGATGATCATAAAAATGGCCATTCCAGAAGCATTCAGAGGCACAACATCTGAAAATACAACTACATCTAAGGTGTTCCTTCAAAACATTGAAAAGAGGTTTGTCAAAAGTGAAAAGGTTGAAATAAGTACACTTTTAACAAGCCTAATTTCAATGAGATATAGTGGTAAAGGCAATATAAGGGAGTACATTATGGAGATGTCTCATCTTGCTTCTAAGTTGGGTGCACTTGATCTATTAATTTCTGAGAAATTATTAGTGCATCTAGTTTTAATATCTCTTCCTACACAGTATAGCCAATTTAAGGTGAGCTATAATTGCCAGAAAGAGACTTGGTCTCTGAATGAGCTCATTTCACACTGTGTACAGGAAAAGAAAAGGTTGAAACAAGACAAGATAGAAAGTGCTCACTTGGTTTCATCCACTACTAATAAAGGTAAAGGACATAAAAGGAAGAAGGATAAGGAAACTGCAGGTCCGGTATCTCAAACGAAACAACAAAAGAAACCGGTTGAACTGGGAAAGAATGGTTGTTTCTTCTACGGAGCCGAAGAGCATAAAAAGAAGCATTGCACCAACTATCACGCTAGGCGTGCTAAGAAAGGTATGCTTCTTAATTTGGTTTGTTTTGAGGTTAATTTAACTTCGGTACCTAGACATACATGGTGGATAGATTCTGGTGCAACAACTCACATCAGTGTGTCAATGCAGGGTTGCCTGAGTTGCCGAAAGCCTAATGATGATGAAAGATATATCTACCTGGGCAATGGCAAAACAGTTGAAGTTGAGGCAATCGGAGTTTTTAGATTATTGTTAAAGACTGGATTTTATTTGGATCTTAATGAAACATTTATTGTACCGTCTTTTAGATGAAATTTTATTTCTGTTTCTATTTTGGACAAATCTAGTTATTTTTGTTCATTTGGAGATGGAAAATTTAGATTGTTTCATGATTCAAAATTAGTTGGCTCCGGTTCTTTATTATATTACGATAATCTATATATGGTTGATACTATTGCCTCGTTTAATGAATCATTGCATTTGAGTACCAGAGGTGTAAAAAGAAAATTAACCAATGAGAATTCAGCTACATTATGGCACAAAAAATTGGATCATATCTCTAAACGGAGAATAGAAAGACTTGTGTCAAAAGAAATTCTCGACCTCTTAAATTTTACAGATTTTGATAATTGTATCAACTGTATAAAGGGGAAACAAACCAATAAAAGGAGATTTGAAGCCAATAGGGTCTTGGACGTCTTAGAACTTATACATACAGATATTTGTGGGCCATTTCTTACATCTGCTTGGAATGGTCAACAATATTTTATAACGTTCATAGATAATTTCTCAAGATATGGCTACATATATTTCATTAATGAAAAATCACAGTCACTGGACGTGTTCAAAAATTTTAAGGTTGAAGTCTAGAACCAACTCAACAAAAGAATTAAAAGTGTCAGATCTGATCGTGGTGGTGAATATTACGGTAGATATGATGGTTCAGGTAAACAACGTCCGGGCCCATTTGCTAAGTACCTAGAGGAATGTGGTATCGTCCCACAGTACACCATGCCTGATTCACCAACCATGAATGGTGTTGTTGAAAGACGAAATAAAACACTTAAAGACATAGTGAGGAGTATGATTGGTTATTCTACCTTACCAGAATCACTTTGGGGAGAAGCACTTAAGACTGCAGCATATATCTTTAATAGAGTTCCAACTGAAGCAACTACCAAAACCTCATACGAGCTTTGGACTGGAAAGAAATCCAATTTGAACCATTTGCATATATGGGGATGTCCAGCTGAGGCAAGGCCTTATAGGCCAAATGAAAGGAAACTGGACTCAAGAACGGTGAGTTGTTATTTTATTGGATACTTTAAAAGATCCAGGGGTTACAAATTTTATGATCCCACAACTAAGTCGATTTTTGAGATGGGAAATGCCCGATTCTTTGAGGATGTAGAGTTCGGAGAAGAAGATACAGTTAGGGACATTGTCTTTGGAGAAGAATATGTTAATATTCCCACAGGTGTCATTGATCTTGCTTGGGATCCTATTCCTGATCTTGTTCATGACACAACAAATCAAGACAATATTGAGATACCTCCCATTTAAGAAACTGTTCGAGAAGAACAAACTCTACCACCTCAAGAACCAGTGCCATTAAGGAGATCCACTAGAAAAAGGAGAAGTGCAATGCCAGATGATTACATTGTATTTCTCCAAGAACATGAGGATGACATTGGAGTGATGGAAGATGATCCAATCAACTTCCATCAAGTCATTGAAAGTTCTAACTCTCAAAAGTGGATCGGTGCCATGAATGAAGAGATGAAATCTATGAAAGACAATGACGTTTGGGATCTTGTCCCATTGCTAGAATGAGCGAAACCCATTAGTTGTAAATGGATATTTAAAACCAAAAGGGATTCAAAGGCAATGTGGAAAGGTACAAAACCCGTTTTGTCGCAAAAGGCTTTACACACAAAGAAGGCATAGACTATAAAGAGACTTTCTTTCCGGTTTCTTCGAAAGACTCTTTCAGGACTGTAATGGTATTAGTGGCGCATTTCAATCTTGAGTTACACCAGATGGATGTAAAGACAGCGTTTCTCAATGGTAACATTGATGAGACGATTTATATGGTGCAACCAGAAAATTTTGTATCGAGAGATCCAAAGAATATGGTTTGCAAACTTAAAAAATCCATCTATGGGCTCAAACAAGCATCTCGACAATGGTATTTTAAATTTCATCAAGTGATCATCTCATTTGATTTTGAAATGAATTTGGTTGATAAATGTGTATACAATAAGTTCTGTGGGAGCAAGTATATTTTCCTGGTATTATATGTTGATGACATTTTGCTTGGCAGTAATGATATAGACTTATTGCATGAAACCAAGAGATTTCTAACTAAGAATTTTGAGATGAAAGATCTTAGTAATGCATCTTTTGTGTTGGGTATACAGATACACTGGGATTGCTCTTGGGGTATTCTTAGACTATCACAAAAGGTCTATATTGAAAAGATTCTCAAAAGATATGGTGTGCAAAATTGTAAACCAGGTAACACCCCTGTTGCTAAGGGAGACAAGTTTAGTCTCGATCAGTGTCCTAAGAATACTTTTGAGGAAAAAGAAATGTAAAAGATTCCTTACGCATCAGCAATAGGGAGTCTGATGTATGTTCAAGTTTGTACGCGTTCGGATATTGCGTACATTACAGGGATGCTGGGTAGATACTTAAGCAATCCAGGATCAAACCACTAGAAAGCAACCAAACGGGTCTTGCGGTATCTATAGAAAACAAAGGACTACATGCTCACGTATCAGAGATCAGATCAGCTCGAGATCGTTGGATATACTGATTCTGATTATGTTGGATGTCAAGATAGTATGAAATCAACATCAGGCTACATCTACTTGTTAGCTGGAGGTGCCATATCTTGAAAGAGTGCTAAACAGTCTCTTATAACCTCTTCCACTATGGCTGCAGAGTTCATAGCCTGTTATGAGGCGTCCAATCATTGTATTTGGCTACGAAATTTTGTCACGGGATTACAAGTGGTGGATGACATTGAAAGATCACTCAAATTATTTTGTGACAATAAGTCAACAGTTCAATATTCCAACAATAATAGGACGTCTACAAAATCCAAGCATATAGACATCAAGTTTCTGGCAGTTAAGGAAAGAGTTCAAAGTGGACAGTTGTCTATAGAGCACATTGGAACAAACTCCATGATTGCGGATCTGCTTACTAAAGGATTGCCACCCAAAGTGTTTCACGAGCATACTGCTCATATGGGTGTCATGTCATTAAGTGATATTCAGTTGTAGTAGGAGTTTGTTATTTTAAATGCTCTTATGACATTGACATTTTCAATTGTTTAAATAAAGTTTCAATTTTTTACACTCTGATTTTTGTATGGTTGATCTTACATAATTTAAAGTAGACCAGTTAGAAATAGGCATGTTAAGATCACATTGCATGAAATTTCTATGCTACACATCCACATCATGATTCATGTCATTCAATTGTATTAGCATACGTGACCATTGATGGGTCGAGTTATGATTATATAGTAAAGGCCGCTTTGATCCTATGTTAATATAATTGATGGATTGAATTGGTTGTAGATACACTTTGGTAATGACAGTAAAGTTGAGCTCTTAAGGTTATATTGCAAAACATAATTATAAAGTTACACATATAGTCCAAGTGGGAGATTGTTGGATCCTTAATCCAACGTTGGACTTATATGTTAATAATTATGTATTGCAAACTGTCAAACAAAGTTGAGTTCGATTTAAAGTGATCAATTGTGATTTGGGCTTTAATGTATCTAATAGGATATGGGCCTTTAATGTGTAAAGACTTAAAAATTATTTCTATTTTAATGATGAGCTAAAATAGAAATACTAAAAAGATAACAAATGGGTTATATATAAGTAGGGTTATGGTCTCTGGATCTCACGTATCATAATTCAGTCGTTCCCTTTCTTAATATCCCATCGTTAAGAAAGATACCAGAGAGAAAAACAAAAGGGCTCTCTAAAAGGATCAGAGAATACGTGTAGATCTGGAAGACCACCCCAAGTCACAAAGGATTCAAGCAGCATATCAGTCAAACATGAATCTAGGTATGCCTTTATGTTGAAATTGTATTCAAATATCTGATATTGGATTTTGAAAAATTTCTAACAAACATAGCTCATGTCAAATAGTGTTGACGACAGTCGTGTTAGCTTTTTTTCTGATGCTGTTGTCGCTATGGGATCATTGTCTCAAATAAAGTATCGGGCATTTGTTCAACAACCTCTATTAAAAATAGCAATAAAGAAAGAGATAAAGAAAAAGAAAACATGATAGTTGACAGGGAGAAGCATCGCATTTCATTCGGCTCTTTTAAATCCTGTAACTGATTTGCAATATCGGACATAATTGATTTGTATTGAAAATTGTAAGTTTTTTTTTTTTTTTTTGTATTGAAGATTGTAAGTGTTTGTTCTAAAACTAGATAAGTTTGGGTTGGTATTATACTTTTATTAATGTTATATATGCATGGTATTTCTTTGTAATTTTTATAATAGTTATTTACTATTTGAATTTATTTGATAAAATCTATAAAATATTAGTTGTGTTAAGAAATTATAGAAGTGTAATGATGAGATTCTTATTAGACATAAATTATAATATTGCCATAAATAGTTAAAATTGAACCGTATGACTTTTCTTATCCATTTGGGCGGTCGTGATGTGTTATTAGTAAAGGTGGGCAAAAATAACTAGAAAACTAAAAAATGGCAAAAATCAGTCCATTTCAAAAGGAAAATGAGGGTAACCAAACTGATTTATAAAAGTGATTTGATTAACAGATCCTCATTTATAAAAGTAGTTTCGACTCTGGGAATCAAATTTTAAAAAATCACGATTAATCGAATTAGTCTATATATGTGTCTTAAAGACTAATATATATGAATATTACAGAGAAGTTAAGGAGTATAAAGTCATTTCATTTTTCAGTTCTAAAATAACTCAAAAATCTAAAGATCATATGTGATATTTCTTTCTATTTAATTTTTTTGATTTATATATTATTCTTTATTCTTATATTCCGATTAATATACATTTTCTTGATACTAACTAAAAAATAATTTTCATATAAATTAGATGTGGAATATAGAAGATAACACATGTAATTTTTCTTACTTGTGTTATAAAAAATTTAATTTGTAACTTTTTTATTTTTTAAAAGAGAAGTGGATGCATGAGTTTTAATTTGTAATTTTTTTTGCAAAGTAATTGAAATTGCATAAGTAGTTTTTTTTTATTTGAACAAGTATTTATGTTGTAATGTTTTTATCTATTTATCAAATTAATTTAATAATACACGGTTCTGATTACTCGAGGTACCCAACCCTCTTTAGCTAGGTGACCGACTATGTGGTTAATCATCTAATTAAGTTCAAATATGGTTAGCAAATTAGGTGAAATGGTACAACCGATTTTGGTTAAGATACTGGATGGATGGACTGATTAATCGGTCCATGCTCACTCCTTGTTATTACACGTTGCTCTTGACCTATAAGTATGAATTAACTAATTAGTTGAATTAACGATAAATTGAAGCTTTAACTTTATCTAGCTCTTAATTAATGTTGAAAAGGCAATTATCTTGTTTGCAAACATGTCTAGGTAGGATTAAATATATAGTAGGATTACCCGATACTGTAATCATCATCTATCAACATGAATAATATACAACTAACGAGTGTATATCACTTTAGGAACTCATAATTCGTTAGATAGTTTTTATGAATGCCAACTAAGTGCCATGAGTTAATTGCTCTCGGCTATTTGATCATGTGATAACCATTGCCATTTTTTGCTAAATGATCACAATGAGTTAGACTCGATAGAATTTGATCAATCCCTTCTTCTGTCATTAAGGGGGACAATGGAGCCAAGAATTCTCTTTCTTCATTACCAATCACATCACTATTCACGACCCAGGATTCTATCAACAATCCAATCCCGTTTACTTTAGTGAGCTACTTTGTACTTGTTGCTAGAATGAACAGAACCTAATGGATCACACATATTAAGACAAAACTTCTAGTTAAATTGGTTTTTTATATAAGTATGAGATACTTATAGAGCTAATTTATGAGATAAATTAGCAGCAAGAATTTGTATCGAATTAATCTAAGTATAAAGAGATCAGTTCAATTCCAATGTAGAATTGGACTTGTATATTCTTATCTTGCAAGATAAAGTTTCAATTGACCTATAAGATTCAAATTTACTCATTCGTACAAGACTAAAATTAGTTTACTGTAAATAAATTTCCTTGGACAATTGAACTTGCATATTTTTATCTTGCAAGATAAATTTCAATTTAACTATTGGATTCGAACTTACTCATTCATAAGATTAAGTTGGTTAACTATAAGTACATTTGCCTTTATTCTTCAACATACAGCACAACAAGAACACAAGATTTGTGTGTGTGAGAGAAAAATCGATCCAGAAGGGAATTAGAAAAGCTGTGAGCAAGAAAATAGGGAAAAGACATCTTTCTCCTCTATTTTCTCTCCCAGATGGTTTTTTTCCTAAAAGTTAGGTGTTGTTTCTACAGTTTGTTGTCTTCTTCTTCCATTGTTGTTTGTGTGTCAAGTATTCAAGAAAGCTGGTACTCAAAACGCAATGTTAGACAAACCTAAAAGTTTTCTAGTTGATCTTGTACACATGGATCACTACTAGAGGCTGACACTTGGGAGCTTTTGTGATCGTATCTTCATCAACTTAAGGATCTCCCCTATATTTGTGCATAGACATCATCTATGCAATGGTATATTTTTATGAGCTCCCTCATATTAAACATTGTTGTCTTATTGTATGGTTTGTAGCAAAAGTAATACATTTTTAAGTTTCTTCTGCGATGCCATGGTTATTATCTTTGAATGGTATCAGAAACTACTTTGATTAACCTATATGATTTGTTTATTTATTTGTCATAGATAATGACTTGATCATGTATGGCTTGCTTTTAGAGTTTTGTTTTCCAAAAGAAACTATGAAAATAAAAGGGCTTGATTCTTCAAAATAAGTTCTTATTATTCAAATATTATTTTTGGTCAAAGAAGAAAAGTTCTCAGAGATATCTACAAATTTTATTATTTTGAAGAATCAAGCTAAAAAATATTTTTGGTCCAAGAAGAAAAGTTCTTGAAGATATTTATGTATTTCAAATATGATTTTATTATTTTCAAGTTGTTTAAATTGGCTTTGGAAGCAAAGATAAAAAGTAGATTCTAGGTGAAAACCTAGATATCTAATTTTCATAAAACTAATGGTTTTTTAAAAAAGGAGTACAAATCACTTCGGGTTGTTTGACCAAAACACAAACTGGTTATAATAGTATCTAGACTGACCTTGTCTTGTTTGGTCAAACCAAATTCATGCAAAATTTAAAAAAAAGACCTACCAGATTTTGCATATTTTACTAGTAGTTACGAGAATTTGCTGCTATTTAGGTGCTATGGATGGTGACAAGTGATACTAGAATATCCTGGTCACTGCTAGGCTAGACCTCAATGCTACAAAAATATTTTTATTATCATGACTCAAATAGCTAACTCTTTTATCTAGCTTTTACAAGTTTTTAGGTGCTGTAGATGGGGGAAACTAGTATTAAAATGTCCAACACTGATTGAAGATCATTCATGAATTTGTCTAAAATTTTTGGAATTTATTTTGTAAGGGTTTTGAGGTGGTGAAAAGTTGACAGGTTGTTTTTCTTGGTTGACTATGTTTCCAAATCTATTTGAAAACTAATTCTATGTTTGGTATGATTGGATTAGGAGATTTCTTTATAGTTAATGGATAATTGTAGTCCTACCTCTAGTTATTTAAGACATTATATAATTAAAATTTTCTATGACTTTCCTAGTTTAAGTGTTAAATGTGGAAAGGAGGTTTGAAATTTTGACAAAACTTTCCTACAGATTTTTAATTTGATTAAAATCTTGAATTTTTTTATTAAACCAACAAATATTTTCTTCATTTTAATATGATTAAGATTTAGAATTAAAATTGAAAAATTCACATTTTGAAAATCCTAGTTTTCAAAAACCAAAGTTTTGAAAACTTTCCAAAAATGAGTTTTTGTTTTTTGAGAGAAATCTAAGAAAGTAAACATACATTTGATACGCGGGAATGGGACAACATGAAAAGCTTTTTCCACCTGAATGCCTTTCTACCCTAAATGGACTTGAAAAAATTTTTCATTCTATTGTTTGGTAAACCAAGTCAAAATGGAATGTTATTCTTTTTTCAATGTTTGGTATAATCATATTTAGGTGTTAGAATGGAATAAAATATATATTAGTTTGACTTAATTGTCCTTAATTCTTTGTACTAGATTACATCATATTTTTATTTTGTTTGTTTGTGATTCTAAGCCTACAAAAAAATTTAATATTTTTAATTTTAAAATTCTTAATATTCTTGTTAAATTTAAATTATTTATACTCTTCAATTAATTTAAAATTTTAATAATTATTTTCATTGTAATTAAAAATGCAAAAAAATTAATAATTAAAATAGGAAGTTTAGTTTTTACACATTTGCATAAAAGTTAAACAAAATATTTTAAACATTTTTATAGCAAAAAGAAACTATTATAAGCAAATATCAAATTAATCAGTGATTTAAAAATCATAAAAATTTATTAAGTAAATTTATAAAAAAGCCTAATTTTTTTAAATTTTAAAAATAAAAAATTAGTGACTATATTTTGGGTTAAAAAGAATTAGCCAAACAATCATGTGTGGGGATAAAATTGACTCCTATTTTTTAGACCTTTCCAAGATGAAGTTGGAATGACTATTTTCTACATTTTGTTGAGGAATGGGATTCTAGAAAAAAGCTGGAATGGCATTCCCGTTGGAAAGCTCTTTTCAATTTAAATGTCCATACCAAACATGAGAATGGAATAGACAAGTTGGAAATGCCTTTTCATTCCACCCTATTCTTGCATACCAAAAGTGGGGTAACATGATTATAATAAAAAAGACATGTGATTTATGATTTGAATTAAATAATTTTTATGCTTTCATTTAATTTAATTGCTAAGTTATATAATGGCATAGTATATGATTATGGATTAGACTAATTTGATTGTATATGGTTGAATGCATTACCATTTTTGGTTTCCTTACATTGATATTTTTGAAATAGAGCTTGCATGTATTTTCTTCTTTATATTATTCTGATACAATTTCCTTTTCACCTCACCTCCCTCGAATTGAGATTTTTTTTATTAATATATGTAGCATACGTAGTATGGGTCAAGATTAGGGTTGAGTATCTATTTAAATAGAATTACACATGTATTGTACAAGAACGATAGAGATGGCAACAAGGAACAACTGAGGAGGCATTTCAAGAGTTGAAAATGTACCTAAGAATTGACCTTCTAATTTTATTTTGACACAAGGAAACTAGTCTATTGAAAGCATGGTTTTTACATGTTTTTATTATATGTTGATATTTTAGGTGTGCTATGATGAATCCTAATTTAACTGAACAAAATCCCTCAAATAAAAATATTAAGTCACAAATCCATTGTTGTCTTCCATTATTATAATAGAAATTAGAGTGTCCGTTCGGTGATGACTTATGGAAATAATTCCAAGGTTGCTTTAACTCGAGCCTGTTTTTACTTTGAGATTTTTAATCTTTGAATAATGGGTCTGACTTAACAAAAATACATAACTTTTTGGAATGCACTCAAGGTTATGCTATTTTTAAAGCAAGGATAAGGAAACACATACTATGTGATTATTAAAAGTTGATAACTAAACTATTACGAGTCACAAGAGTTGAGATTGGTAATTGTTATCTACCTGATTGTAACTATCTTTGGCTTGTAAGGATACATTTATGAATCAAAATAATTAGACAAAATCCTAACCCATAAAGAGACTCAAACAGGTTCTCGAATCAATATTGAAAATTATTGATTTGAGGCAACATATGGGAACAAACCAAATAAAAGAAGGTCCACATTTTTGTTCTATTTATAACATGAAAATAATAACTTGTTCCATTTTTACATTTGTTGTAGAATGTTTAATTACTTGAATAGCAATCTATCTTAAAACGACTCCAAGTTGAATGACTTGAATTTTCTGGACTAGAATCACAATTTGAGAATAATTCTCAAGCATGAGAAAATTAGTTGTGTTCCTTGATACCCCAATCCTACTGATAAGTGATAATTTCACCTATTTTAGTATAGTATTTTATATATATTTTTAGTGTGTTTTTAGTATGTTTTAAGTATTTTTAATATAAAAATGGCTCAATTTCATAATTGTTCTTCCATTTGAAGAATTTCTCAAAAATAAGGATTTTTACCCGATTTTTATGGTTGTGAAGCAAAATTTATATTTTGTGCAAATTAATGCATTGTACAATCTTTTAGGTATACCTTCAATCATAATTTGAATCAATTTGAACACAAGTCATCACATTCATAGTAGATTCAAGAATGATTGAATTAGGAGCTCAATTGCACAGCTTTTGCATTCAAACTTGGAGGATTGTTTTGCTCAACTATTGGAGAATTTTCTTCAACAAATTCAGCATGGGATTAAAAGTTCAACATCACAAAAAGGTCTCAAGGGTATAAGAGTCATAACAAGGAAAAGAGAAGTACAAAGAAGCAATGGAAGTGAAGAAACGGAGAAAACTAGGGGTCGGCAACAATGACACATTTTAGTATTTTGTCCATAACTTAAGCTACAAATATTGGATTGAAATGATTCTTGAAGAAAATTAAATCTAAATTACTAAAGAACAAAGCTCTCCCGACCATGTCTCTGTATTTTGGTCATATCTTTGCATTCAGAACTCAAAATGGCCTGATTCTTGTGGTTTTGAAAATATAATTCATAGGGTTACAACTTTTATGTTTTGAGGAGAAGTTGATTCATCCTTCTTCTTTGAGCAATCAATGGATCAAGATCTATGGACCAACAGCCCACGAATCAAGATCAACAAGTTGCATGTCGACCCTTTTCAGCTTGCACTTGGTTTTACACTCCTTTTTTAGATAAATCCAATGTCCATCTCCAATTTCTCTACCCTAGAAGATCTTCCAAAGTTCAATGCAAGACTTTTGAAGATATTGGAATCAAACTTCATCATTTTGTCTAGCAAGTTGGGCAAAGACTTGAGCCAAGAAGTTTTATAAATATGGAGCTCTTTCAATACATCGAAAACAAGTCTTAAAGGAAGGAGCACTCCCAAAGTAGTTAGTTTAGTATAATTTTTTGTAGTTTTAGAGAAAATTTCAATACTTGTAAGAAAACTCTTGGAGAATTCACTTCTACAATTTCATATTCAAGGAAGAAATGAAGGATTGGAGCCATTGAAATGAGAATTTCTATCTCTTTCTCTTTATTTCCTTACTTGTTATGATTTACTTTATTGAATTCTTATACTTTCAAGTTATGAATTCTATGTTTAACTAAATTCCTGTCTTAGGGTTAGATGAAACTAATTATATAAATTGAATGTTATTATACTTTCTATAAGTTGTATTTGCTTGTTTATCTATCAAGGTTTAACATTTGTAGTAGTTTGATCACCTATTGCAAATCATTTAGATGTTATTTGACATTGAAAAATACTTATAACATTGGAAAATGGTATATAAGCCTATTATGCACACACATGAAAATAGTGGTATAAGTAGATGGATTGACGTTGTTTAAGACCACAATTTATGCATTTCATAAGAGTTTATCATGAGAATAGTTAAACTCCAGTTAATTCATTGTGAGAACAAGTTTTGATTTTATTTGAAATTGCAATCCTAAGCAAGACAAGATTGATATAGCAAGGTGTTAATTCATTCAACCATATTAGTGACAATTAGTGGATTCTAAACCCTATTACTTGTATTTGTGAATTTCTTCTGTGACAGCCCCACCTTACCCAGAGGCGCACCAAAGGGCTTAGCGGACTGCCTGCCTAGCTCTCGCCAGGTCTCGATCCACGCACTCACGCAGACGACCGAGCGCACTTAACTTAAAATAAAATAAACTAAAATAAAATGGAACAAAATAAAATACACTCTTATTATTTAACTGAAAGGTACAAGTCATACCACACGTTTACAAGTCATAATATACATGATTTTCACAAAATAGCCTAACACAGTTCGGCTATTACAATAGTTACAACATCCATAATAATCGAAAACCAGTGGGTCCAGCTTTAATTTATCAAGTTAACCTGAGTAAAGGAAAACAAATAAAATGGAATGAGCTATAATAGCCCAGTGAGTGCTCAAGTCATGCGATCATACCAGTGAAATGTGATTTTTGTTCGATAAAATATTTAATGAGTAAATAAACAATTTGTGAACAAATTAATTAACAAATAGTCAATGGCGGATACGGGCTCACTGCAGAAGCAAGCTTAGGTCCAGCATACTCGTAAAATTCAATCCGGAGTTACCCTCTTTGAGGAATGAAACTCTTATCGGAAAGAATATCAAGCACCTATATTCTCCAGCACCTTATATCACCCCAAACGCTCCCGGATGACTAACCGAGGAGTAACGGTGAAGTTAGCCTCGGAAGTCCAAGATCAAGAATACAATTCAATCATGAGTTAGCCTTTTTCAGGACTTTACTCAGATATACAAGTAACACACACCGAATACCGCCCAACACCTTATATCTCTCCCATACGCTCCCAGTCTGATTAACCATGGGAAAATAGCAAAATTGACCATGAAAGTCACAAGCACAATTAACACATTAGATAGTGAAAGCATGTAACACATTACGGAATAGATGCGATAAAGTACACATCTTTCCTCAAATAACACATTTTTATTATATACTCATGTCAAGTGTAATCATACCATTTCATGCATGGAAATAATAATAACTAGTATGACATGGCATTTCATGCATCATGCACACAGAAGAACACTCACCTGGTGCCTAAGAAAAGATCTCGTAGTAAGGTCGGGAACCACTTCCGATCCTGAAATTCACGAGAAAGAATCGTGTAAAAACCCTGACTAGAATCTAAGAAATTTCATAAGAAATTCAAGAAATACCCCAAGTCTTTCTAGGGTTAAGTTTCTAGGGTTTTGGAGCTTAGGGTTTTACCCTAGGGTTTAGGGTTTTCGAAATTAGAGTTTTCTAACTTTGTAGGGTTTTGGCTCGGAAAGGTTTAATTCACTAATAGCTAATCTACAAAAATTTCTGCACACTTAAATCACTAAATTACAGCTTATAAAGTCTTAAATCATAGCCTAATCACTTTTATTTCCTAAGGTTTTACCGAAATTTCGGCAGCATTTCCCCTATAACCGGACTAACCCAAAAATTTAAAACCTGCAAGAAAACATCCAACAACCCAATTTCAACAAGTTCTACAACTTCTAGGTTCAATTTAAACTCAAATTCAATCAAGATTCCACTCAAATTCAAAATCCCTACTCCAAGGATCATCACTCAAATCTACACAGGGTTGGTTTTCAGCCAACTTCGTGCCATTTCTGGGGTCAATCCATTAAGAACTAAGAAATTCTGATTACATAGTTTTAAAGTACATTTATAGGGCTACAACTTTCGTGAAGATCATCAATCCAAATTCCAACTAGAACAGGTTCAAAATCAGCCCCCAAGTTGGCTCTTCACCAAAACTGTTTCACGCAGAACCGAATTTTCAGCCAACTTTGCAAGCTTTCTGCGGTTAATACACAATGAACCACCAGTGCAAGCCTTATACCGTTGGAAAGCCCTATCAATCTAGTTTCTAAAACAACCAGAATCACTCGAATCCAAGTTGTGTATACCAAGTTATGAAAGTTTTACTAAAACTGGTCCAGCATGACTGTTTTTAAGTGTTCTTGAGTTCCAACTTAAATCCTCAACTAAACCACATATAAAACATAAATTTCCAAGGTTTAAAGGCCATATACTAGTCTATCTAACCACAAGAATACTTTATATAGCAAGTATATATCAAGTTCTAACTAATTTCTTCAAGTAATATTAACAAGAAACTTAGTATTAAACTTGCATAAAAACTAATTAAAACATGAAATTAATAAGGTAAGTTCATGGTAAATACCTTAGATATGTCTAGAACTTTGCTTAGAAAAGATATAAGTCCACTTCCTATGGTTGATTTGTGTCAACTTGAGAGATGAGAGTCCAAGAAGTTGAGAGCAAAAGTGAGGGAAGAAGAGAGAAAGAAGAGGCCGGCCAAGGGGAGAGAAAAAGGGAGAGAAATAGGCTAGGAAAAATGAAAAAAAAAATGAAGAAAAGGTGAGAAGATAGTTGACCAATTATATCATAACAAGAGTAAAGTAAAAAGTAATCTTATTAATGCAATAGTAACTACTTGGACTAAGTTAATTGGTGGAACTCATTAACTTCTTATCACTTACTACTAACATTAATAAAACACAAATTATTAAAGCAAAATGAGAGTAGAATAGGGAGAGAGAGATCCGGCTCCAAAGAGAAAAAAAATAAGAGGAATTTTCGGCCAAAGAAAAGAAAAGAAAGAGAAAGAATTTTGGCCAAGAAAGAAAGAAAAAGAGAGGAAATTTTCAGCCTAAGGGGAAAAGAAAATATAGCAAGAAAATAAGTGAAATTTTTGAGTAAAATTGAGCTAAAATTCAAGTAGTCAAAAGACTAGAAAATAGTAGAATAAATTATTCAAAATTTAAACACTAATATAAATTAAATGGTCAAGTAATATTATTCTAACTTCAGTACTTAAGCGTTCTTGCTTCAAAATGAAAAATCTTAGCTAATTAACCTAATTAACTCAAGAAATCTCCCAACTAATAAATCAAGGTTAACACTTAACCCTAAATAAGAAAAAAAAATGTCTCTTATATGTGCATTTTCTAGGGTGTTACATCTTCCTTTCGTTTTACTTCAAGTAGTTGAATTTTCTTATTTTGCACACCATCTATTTGATGTTTTGTTTAGATAATAGAGCAAGTTAGTAGCTTTAGTGCTTGCTATATCTCGTTTCCTCGTGCGATCGACCCTAATACTTCCCCTGCTACAATTAGCCCATACATTTGCGGAAAGAGGTATTAGGTTATAAATTTTATTACTTGTTTGTGTGAATTTTGCCTAATTTTGACTGATAAGTGAAAAGTTTGTCAATATTATTATATGTGTAATTATGTATTTTTGGTGTTTTTAATAGAATTATAGTAATTTTGGCTTCAAATAACTTGTTTCATAAATTAGGGTTGCTTTCCCATAATTCAGTTTTAACCCTAATTTGTTATTTTGACTTATTTAAAACAAATTTTTTTACCTATTTGTCAGATTCATCACACTTAATCTCAATTGGAACCAACGGAAGTCAAATAGGATCAAAATCAAGGTGATTAAGTGGATTGAACAAATTGGAAATCAAAGGCAAGAACAAGAAATAAGCATAAGTGATTATGAATTTGAGTCGGAAGTCATTTGGTTAGTTAGAAATGACCAATTTGGAGAAAATCCAAATGAACATGCTTATTCTCATTTAGCCAATTTTTCTGATTTGATTGACCTTCTTAGTTTTGATGGATACAATAGAATAAACAAGGATGCTATAAAATTAAGATTATTTCTATTAACTCTAGTACATGAAGCTAAAGATTGGTTAAAGTCATATGAATCAAATTATTTCACTAGTTGGAAGCAATTAGCAAATGCTTTCCTAGAGAAATATGATAGGCATTATGTTGACTATGAGTCTGATTTGAATGTGACTTGTTGCACCATATGTTGAGATCACCATGAAAATCATGAATGTGCTAAATTAACTAAGGTACAACCTTGTGATATTCAAAATGATTCATATGTTAGCATTAGTATTCCAACTTGTGAAAAGGATGATTCTAGTGATCAAATAAGCATGTATAATACAAGGGTGGAAAGCCTATCTTATGATTCTTTTGTTCATGAAAATGATAATTGTAATGAAATGCTTGATATTTCTACTTTTGAACATGTTCAAGAGCAAGTTAATAAGGACAATGCATATATGTGTGAAAAGGCAGTTGAAAATGTGGAAAATGATAAATTGTTGTTTCTCTTATTTTTGAACATGTAAATCTTAACAATGAACTTGTTCTTGATCAAGAGATTGAAAATTCAAAGGTAGAAAATGAAGAGTTTAATCATCCTTCTTTCACTTGTGCTTTTGATTTTCTTGGTATTGACAAATTTACTAACACAAGAGAAAGGCATAGCCAATCAAGGCTATGAAGTTCTTTTTAAGTGTTTCCATGTAATATGTATAATTGCAAAATGGATCATGGATTTGAGAGCACTCATTTTGGCACAAAAGATGCATCTATACCAATTGAATCAATTGAGCACCAAAGGTGTATTACATCCTTTGTGTGATACACCTATCACGTGATCAAGGTGTTCCAAGTCTAGCTTTAGACTTTAAATGAAGCGCTTGTTGGGAGGCAACCCAATGATTTTGGTATTTTTAGTTGTTTAGGTGTATTTTATGTTTTATGTATGTTTTGTAGTTATTTTGTTTGATTTGTGTAGTTTGAATTTGGAACTTGAAGCATTTGATGCAAGCCATGAGGTTTCATGTTTAAACTTGGACGTTGAATACCCAAATTTCATACATTTTGAGTTTAATGTGTTTAAAAGGGTTAAAAATCTTAGTTTCATCATTTGAAATGTGTTTGAAATGGTTTTGTGAGTAAAATGAGCAAGGAAACCAATTTGAAGCATCAAGTTGCAAAATTACAATTCTATTGGTCACTATTCATGAGTGAAGTTGAATTGAGCAGTGTGATTCTCATTCTGTAATCTATGGACATTTGATGTATAAATTAGTTTTGAGAAACTTTTTTTTTATCATTTAAAACTTGTTCAAGTGTGGTTTTGAGGTTCAAAACACACAAAGAATTAAATTAAGCTTTTACGTGAAAAAAGTAACTGTTCATTTGGTTACTTGACATCAAAGTTGATTCTTTGTGATTTTGGTCTTAACTTTGAAATTTTGATGTTTTGAATGCTTAAAAATCATGTTAACAACTTTCTTTTAACATTAGAAACATGTTTGAGGTGTTAGATTGATAAAAAACATGAAAAAGAAAAAGTTGAATTTTAAGTCATTTTAAAATTTGACAATGCAGAATTTTCGGGAGGCCAATTTTGGTTGATTCTCATTTCTTATGTGTTGATATTTAGGATGGGTTTAATACATGAATTCAAATTTTGTTGGCATGATTACATGATCATAAAGTTGTTTGCAAAAAACTGGAGGTTTAAATGAAAGAAATCATCATTCAAATTGGTTGAAAAATTAGCCTGCACTGGAAAATTGCAGTAGCAATTGCTGCAACTTCTAGGGCCTATCCGTGGGTCAGATTGACCCACAGATCTGACCCATGGATCTAGCACATTTTAAGAGTTCTTTGACTTATTTTGGTCAATTTTTTTTGAGGGTTTAAGGGCTTTCTTTTCAAGTTTGTTGGGTAACTTTTTAGACATGAAATGAACACTTTAAACACATTCAAAGGGATTGCATCTCATGTTTCATTTCATTAATTCAAATTTTAACTTTTGGCATCAAAAGTATGAAATTTTGTTATGAGGCATTCTAGTTCAAGTTTCATTTGCTATTTACTTCATCATTTCATAGTACACTTGCTCACATTACACAAGCATCAAAATTTCACCTCTTTGGAGTTACATTGCAACAACTAAGTGTGAGGAAACCAAGGTTTTCAAAGTATGTTATAGAATATTAACTATGTATAAAGAGATTGTAAGAGTTACAATGATGAGACTCTTAATACACATAAAGTTATATTCTTAAATATCCCGAGTCGTAGCATTAATAGGATTGGACATTATTAATTTGGGAAGACTAGATACTTTGCCTCTACTTATGGTAAATAGTCGTTGATCTCATCAACTATGGTGTGTGACACCTAAGCTAGTATGTGGATGCTTGTTAGAGAACAAGTTCATTGGATTAATCCGCCAAAAGTCACCATTCATAGTGCTAATGAATTTTACTCTTAATAGCAATGATGTAAGTGATCTTTAGACTTGAGATTACTATAGTATCTTTAGTATAATTGTTATGCTTTGACTCTATTGCTCGGTGCTCGTAAAAGAGTAGACTATATGGTAGAGATTGGGTATAGTATGAAGCATAGAAGGATAGTGAGTAATCCATATAGGATTCACATCTCCTCATTCTAGGAGAACATATATCCCATATTGGTCATTTGTTAAAATATAACTTAAAGAATCATTTGCACAAAAGTGAAAGTATGGTTTGAAAGAGTTTCGAGGTTATACCTTTATTCAAAGTTATATTCTGGGAATAAAAAATCATTAATTTGTCATTTAAAGTGTACACACTACACTTTTAGACTAATTGGGATATAGTGTGGTGAAAGAATATTAACTACATGGTAACATTATTATTGATAGGTGTAGTCTATTATGTGACTTTCCTATTCACTTGGGTGATCATGATGCATTGCTAGATGCCAATCATAATCTATAAGTGAAAATTAATTAATCAGTGAATTAATGATAAATTAAAGTGTTTAATTTATCTAGATCTTAATTAATTAATTAATGAGTTATAATTTGTACTTATTGTCAACGTGAATGGAACCGAATGGGTTACACAAAATAAGAAAATGATTTTTGGATTAAATTGTTGTTAAGATAAGTATAAGATATTTATGGGTTAATTTATGTGATAAATTAACTTAAATGACTTATTTATAAATATCCAATTCATGTTGGAAAAGATTTTCAAATAATTAGGAAAGAGGTCTTAGGTTTCCTTAAGGAATTGGATTACTGAATCTTGTTTGATAAGTTTAAGCTTTCTAATCCTATTGGTTTCCTAATAGTCTTATTTTCTAAAGATTAGGATACTATTCTTATAAACATATCCATGTCTTAACTTTTGAAAGATTGATGCAACACGAAGACAAATTTAGAGAGAGAAAATTTGAGAGAACAGAGGTATTTTTCTTCACAAGAAATTCGCCACCCTCTCTCTTCCTAAGGGTTAGGATTTTATCTTCTTCCTCTTCTTTTTTTTTTTTTTTTTGGGTTCTACATAATCATTTAAGGGAGTTAGCACTCAAAAGGTAAGGCAGACGAACCCAAAGAGGTTCCTAAAGATCATGTTCGTGTGGATACTGTTAGAGGCTTTGCATTTTGAGAGCTTTTCGTAGTAGATCTACATCTTCAAATAAGAAACGTACTTTTTGAAGCATAGAAACCTTCTATGCTTGAGGTATTTATGCTAAACCCCCTTTAATCATATAGATTATATTAAAGTGATCCTTGGTTGAGGTAATAAATTTTTAAATTTCTACTGTGTTACTCTCCTTATTACCTTAAAAAACATGTTTAGGAAAAGTGATCCTCAACCTATAAATGTCCAACTTCTGGTAGAGGCCTTAAAGGTAGAGATAAAGGGGATGATAGACAACATCATACATCCTATTCATGAGCGACTTGATCATTTGGACGGCTCACAAAGCCAACCAAGAAATAAGAGAGGTTGGACCTTAAGGTATGAGTCGAATGAATATCAATATGAGAAAGATGAGTTGGAGAATAGACGAAAGTGTGGAAAGTGAGATAGTGGGCAAAGAGGAGATGCCATCAAAGGGATTGAAATGAAAGTCCTTACATTCCAAGAAAAGTCAAATCCCAAGGCCTACCTAAAATGGGAAGACAAGATTGAGAAGATCTTTAATTGCCACTTACACTCCGAGAAGCAAAAGATAAAACTAGCTACAATTGGATTTATTCACCATGTGATTGATTGGTGGGCTCAATTGACTACACATGAGAGAAGGAATAGGGAGTCACCTATTCATAGCTGGGATGAATTGAGGCCTACCATGGAGTAACACTTTGTGTCAAGCTACTATTACAAGGAGATGGAAAATGCAGATTCATTAGAGAGGCAACTCAAGTTCCTCAAGACTTTCAAGTGGAGGAATACTCCAACCTATGATTGGAGAGATCAAAAGGATAGTTTAAGTTCCTCAAATTCAACCAATTAGAGAAATGATCAAGTTCATGATTAGAGAAATGAACAGGCTAGTTCAAATTCTTCAAGTCAAGCCAATTGGAGGAATAATCAAGTTCATGACTATAGAGACAAACGGGCTAGTTCAAAATTCCTCAGATGGAGGAATAATCAAGCTTTTGATTGGAGAAAAGAATGTGCTAGTCCAAGACCTCAAGAAACCTCAAAGGCTAAAGGAGAAGTAGCTACTTCAAAGTCTCAAAAGAAGAATCAACATGAAGCACTCTCAAAGAGTCGCCACCTCAAGTGCTTTAAGTGCATAGGATTTGAACACATTGCGTCTCGATTTCTAGAAACATGCGAGCAATGGTCATAAAGGAAATGGTGAGTGTTGAGCATTTCATCAAGTGATGAAGGGATTCCACCGTCAGAAAGTAGCAGTGAAAATGAAAGGAAACAACTTGCCTATAAGGAGTTGATGTTCTTAAGCGAGCTCTTGGCATGTATCCTAAAGAGAAAGATATGAAGTGCAACGAGAAAATATCTTCCAAACCAGATGCCACATTAATAACGAGGTATGTAGTATAATTATTGGCAAAAGAAGTTACATTAATGTGGCTAACAGCTAGAATTGGCTATCTTGGGACATCCATGACCATACAAGTTGCAATTATTGATCGATAATGAAAACTTGAGGGTTATCAAGCAAATGGAAGTGTAGTTTTTGATTGGCAAGTATCATGAAAAGTACTTTGTCACGTGATGCCAATGCAAACATACCATATACCTTTGGGGTGTCGATGGCGGTATGAAAGAAAGGCCACAGATGATGAATTTAAGAATAAGTATTCATTCATATAAAGTGATTGTAAGATTTTCCTAGCACCATTGACACATTATGGAGCATACAAAGATAAAGTGAAGATAGCCAAAGATTGTAAGGTGAGAGAACAAGAAATGAGTATACAAGCAAAAGAAAGAAGTAAGCAAAAAGATGAAAATGTGCTACAAGAAAGTGAAAGTGAGCTTGAGAGTGAGAAGGAAAGACAGACCAAGATGCAAGGAATCAAAGGGCCAAGGAAAATGAGAGGAAAAAGGCAATAGATGATTCGGCATTAGAGGTAAAACAAGTGAGAAAAACAACCTTACTTGCAAAAGCCAAAAAATTGGAGAGAGGTTTATGTACATACCAACCTCTATTTGTGCTTTGTGCAAAGAGGTTTTGGATTCTACTAATGCTCTTAACCTTTGTTTTCCCAGTATTGTTGTCTCTTTTGTGTAGGGAATTGGTGAATGCGTTCACCAAGAATCGAAACCATCTCTTCTAAAAAGGTAGGGAGTACCAAGCACGACCTAAGAAGCCTAAGGAGTTTCAAAGGCATGAATTGATAAAGAGAGGAGCCATCAAGAGGAATTCTCAACTTTTTTTTATCGAGTTGCTTTGGAAGATGTGACAAACATGGATGGATAGACGAGCATCGTATAGAACTACTATAGAGTGCAATTACCTTATCTCTAAGTTAGCGATATGGTTTGATTAGCGATATGCTTTAAATCATTTTCCTAATGTTGATTTCATGTTTATGTTAGTGTGTACTAAAAGTTTGCATGGTGTTTGAATAGGTGTGATAGTTACATTAAGTTCTTTGAGTTTATGAATGTTAGCATGAGTTCCAAAATGTCTAGTGTTCTAGAATACGTGTTGCATGATGAATTTACATATAGTATGGATAGTTACTCTAATGTTTCTTATTTTGGAAATGTGTTTGCATCAAGTTCTTTAAGTTAGATATCCAATTGTCTTGCACTAGATTCCACTATAAAGTCATGTTATGAGTATCACGCTAGTGGGATGAATACTTTTTATGATATTATGAGTTTTAATGAAGTTTATTGTCAAAACATTCTTATGAATGATACTTTGGTTAGTTATTATTTGGATTTGGTTAAAATATTTAAAGACCACATACATGCGAAAGTGTTTAATGTTCTAAAACTTAAGTTGTTAATGAACTTGTGTGGGATGTATCTATTCATGATAAAGTTTCCTTTGTATTTTATCATGCTTTACAAGTGCTTGATTGCAGCATTTTATGTGTATAGCATGTTGGCTCAATGTACACAAGATGAATAATTTCCCTTAAGAGAAATTTGAGTGGCTCAGGAAGGATAATGCTTCATCTCCCAAGCTAAAATTGTTAGGTAAGTATAACTACATGAAACTTGTTTTTGCTTTCACTAATATGCTCTTTTATGACATAGGAGATTTGAGGGCAAATCCTTTCAAGCAAAAGGAAATGATGCAATCCAAGATCTACTAGCTAAGGCTAATGAAGAAATGAAAAGGAAAGAGTTTGTCAACAATGACATACTTTAATATTTTGACAATAACATGAGCTAAAAAAAATCGGATTGAAATTTTTTTAAATATTTTTGAAGCTAAAAGAGTGTTCTGCAATTCTTTTAAGACATCAGGGTTCAAAAGTACAAACAGCTAAAGTATGTTTTAGCTACAATGTTCTTCTAACCAGTATTTAGTACTTTGAACATGTCTCGACATCCAAACCTCCAAATGGCCTAAATCTTGTGGCATTAGAAAGCTAGCTCAATGACTTCAACTTTTATTTTTTGTACAAGAGCTGATGTGGCCTTTTTCATAGAGTTATTTGACTAAGAATCAGGTGGTAGAAACTAGCCGTGACCTCAATCGCGGCCATGGTTGAGCCCACGATTGACCAGCCTTGCCTACAACTGGCCTCATGACTAGCTTCTAGAGAGGACCCACGCCCATGGCTGGTGTTGAGTATGCCCACGGCTGATTTTTAGAAAATGGCGGGATTTTTTTTTAATTACTTCGTACTTTGCCTTGTTTTCAATTTGTATTAGACTAGACTTTTACTAGGAACTTTTGTGTCTTTTGTAGCCTTATCAAACTAGCTATAAATATGTTATTCTCTTGCAAAACATGACTTATGAGTTGAATGATGTTTCAAGTTGAGGGTTTTCTCCTCTTGGCTTCTTGAAAGTTTCTTTTGAATATCATAGGGTTTACTCTAGGCATTAACAGCTTATCAATCAAGTAATCACCTTGGTTGTGCGCCTTCTACCTTATAAACTTGGTTAGCTAACATGTTGGATCATAGGTTGCGATGATATCAAGGTTTGCCATCGGAGGGTGGTTAGAAGGATCGAGTTTCTCTATCTTTCTAGCTTGGGTACTGGCTAAATTGTGCCTCGTATCAGGAAGGAGTTTTTCTTGTAGGTTTCAAGGCTTTATGAGAAATGCAAGGTCTAGCAGTGAAGGGCTTATTGACAATAGAAGATAAAGATGTGGAGGAGCCATTGTATATAAATGTTGTCTTTAACTCAAGATCAAGTTTTTTCTCAAGTTGGAGGGTATGACGCTGATCTCATTAAAAAAATGAGTTTTGGAGCAAAGAAGACCATGCAAAGATGAAGAAAGAGAAGTCACGGATCCCGCCGCGCCTAACTTCTCCAGGTTTACAACCACGGTTACAAAGCAAAGAGTAGCTGTAGAGGGGTGAAGAGTGGAGGCACCTACGGCTGACGCAAACCTACCGGGTATAATTCCCAAGAGTAGTTGTGCCTTGAGCTAAGGCAGCAACTGACCTCAACTGCCAGTAGCTAATGCATCGAACTTCAGTCGCAAGTTGTTCTCGAGCGGATGGTTTCACAGAAGTCCACAACTGAATTGTGGATATTTTACAAATTTTAATTGTTGTCAGTAGTTTCTTTATTTTTTTTATAATTCTTTTAATATTCTTCTTAGTACGAGTTTAGACTAGGTTTAGGACTATAAAAGGCTTCTTTTGCCTCTTTTTAGAGCATTTTTACACCATTATTCTTGAGTATTCAATAAAATTGTTCGTTTTCTTGCATCTTATAGTCAATATCTTTAGAATCTTGTTGTTAAACTTATTTCTTCATTATGCTTCTATATCATTAGAAGGTCAATTTGGTTTTTCTCATTTGAAAATTATATGCAAGTAATTGCTAAAACAATGAAGCCATCTTAAGATTGTATAGTCAAATTGTTAATTTTTTATAAGCTATATATTTCTTATTTTGTTTTCTACCAATATCTTCATGTGCTAATATGTTGTCTCCATTTCTTGAGTTAGGTTGAATGGCAGAGATCGAGAAATGATTTTCGCCTCACTCATCTTTTTATTCTTGCATAAACATGCAGCTTTTATTGTCTTTTTTTTTTTTTTTCATATAGAACTTTATGCAATTCCATTACCTTTTCCTATATTATTGTCTTCTAGTATGTTGTTTATGCTCTGTACTGGCCTTTTATTTTTTCGTTCATCTAGTGGTGATTAAGAATGGTTGTTCTTTACATTGCTAGTTGAATACAAAGATCTTTGCTTAGTGTTACATTGATGTTTAAATATTATAATTAACATTTCAAACGAGTGTCTCACAATGTAGGAAGCTATATTTCCGAGTTGATATATGAATATGATGATGTGGTGGAAAATTTCTCTCTCAAGGAGTTAAAAGAGTCTTTCAAAAAACCAATATGGGGCTGTACTTGGGGAAAGCAATATGAGGCTGTACATTGTAGAATTGCACGAGTAAATGAAGTCTGTGAAATAAGGCTGGTCTTTGTTTCAGTTGCAGTTGCAGTTGGCACACTTTGGATTAATCACGTAGGGAAGTGGCTGATCTTTATTGGGTTTGTTAGGTTTTTTTTTTTTTTGAGCTTTGATTGGTTTGACAGTATAAAGGCACGGACCAACCAATTTGGGTGATCCTAGTTTTATCATCACCTATTTGGATTGTCCTATCTATCAATCTTATGAATCTGGATCTCAAGTCAATGAAAGTTTGAGGGGGAAAAATTTCAAGAACAATGGTAAATATGGCACTGCAGGTGCGAAAAATCATTTAAATTTGTATCTTCCCTTGGTTATGTTCTAGATCAAACTTTAAAGTGCTGCTTTACATGGTAATGCATTTCAAGAGTCCAGCTTAACCTGTCTAAAATATTATGAAAGTCAGCATATATAGCTAGTGCGATGGATAAATAGACCAAGCCGACCCATGGAGGTGACGGCATTGGATGAGATTTTGAAAATTTTAGTTTTAATTTGATTTCGAGCTTATAACTTTTTTTAAGTACTTAGTTGACCATGATATTAGGGGTTTGAATTTCAGCAAACATTTATATTTTGCCTTTGCTGAACAGCTTAAAGGTACATTACAGTTTTAGGGTTCTGGACATCCTTGAATTTTGAAGTTGACATTCGATTTACTATATGATTTGCTCAATTTTTCCTCTTTTTATTTTTTAGTTATTTTGTAGGTTATTGATTGGTCTAAATGATCTATAAGGTTGAAATCTTGATACATTTGTTGTAACTTTCCTCTGCAAAATGAAATAAATTTCTTGAGCTACTAATAGGCTTGATAGGTTTAACCTCATATGAAGTGTCCTTGATGTTTGTAACGACCTTCAGTTCAATCACTGAAGAAATAATAGGACTGGGTTTTCTATACATAATAAATTTGGTAATTGCGGTGGTTGGTTATTGTCCAATACAGTGCAACCGCTAGTTTGTTGTGTTGGTTTCCAATTAACGGATGAGCATGGGAATTGCTCTTTTTGTTTTCTTGAGTTGAGCTTTATGTTCTCTTTGCATTCTAATAATTTTAGTTTTAATTTCCTCTTAATCCAGAAGTCTTGCAATGCTAAAGGGTAGGAAAAACACGTTGGAGAAGATTTGAGGAGGCGTTTGATTGTGCAAGTGAGCAACTTCCCTTTGAAGATACATCGTTTCCAGCTATAAGATGTCACCATGAAGTTAATTCTTCGCTTTCTAGTTTTTCTGAATCAGTTGACTTCTTAGAAAACTCCTAACAGATCGTAATAGGAAAAGGACACGGGCCTTGCAAATAGGCCTCGTGCCAGTTCAAACAAGTTGGAGGTTGTGTAAGTGGCTAGTGAAGATATGTAACTGGTCGTAAAAATATATAACTAGTCAGTTAAAATTTGTAACTACTTTTTACTTCAAAATGGTGTCATTTTTTGACTTCAAATTTGACTAGAATGGCCCAATCTCACTATCCATTTTTTCTTAATAAATTAGAGACTTCAATTTGTTTCAAACTTGTGATGCCCCTAGGCTAGAGAAAAATGAGGCATAAATCCCTTTAGGATTCATTCCTCGACGCGTAGTCATTCAGCTTATGATTTAAGTTTTTATTTTTCCCTGGTGTTTTCCCATGATTCTTTGTTTCCAACTCACTCTCTCTCTCTCTCTCTCTCTCTCTCTCTCTCTCTCATGTGAAGACGCGATCATAAATTTTTGGGTAAACTACAAAATACATCCTTGGTATCGCTTTTGACCATAAAATCCCTCTATCTCTTCAATATAATCACATAATCCCCTGTGTTTTTGTAAAATGTGAAAAATGGATGCAACCAATGTTCCGTCACAAAATATTCTCAAAATGTTCCACATTTGATTCTATTGATACAGAATATTCCGTAATGTTGATTGGGTTAAATATACATAGTATGCAATATTTCGTCCATTTTTCACATTTCATAAAACCACAAGAGGGTTATGTAGTCATATTGAAAAGATAAGGAGATTATGTGGTCGAAAGTGAAATCACTTGACAATGTTTCATAATTTACCCTAAATTTTTTATACCGAAAACTCTATAGCAACTTTTGGTGAGCGAACGTATAATTTTGTTCGTTCCTCTTTTCTTTTCTTTTGTAACTAAAGAACCAAGGAATCGAAATTAATGATAGTCTCCATCAAACTTCTAAGGATGTTCTCTCCACCTAGATGGTTGCACTTGGACGAATGGCATCATTAGAACATTGTTTCATCACATGAACTCCATATAAAAGTGAGGAAGTTTCTTCCTTTAACCGATCATTGCGGTTTTGAACGATGATATAAGTCAAAATATTGTTTGTCTATCTTTACAATCGCACATTTGCCAGGTCTCTTATGAATCATGTCATAATTAGTAGTAAATTTGCTAGTATCAATGAAATAAGGAGTCTTTGTATGGTACAAAATTACAAATATTCATTCAACAATTTTTCTTCGTATTTGTATTTTGTTTCTCATGAGTCGTGTAGTATTAAGTTCTTCTGAAAGAAATAGGTGTTGCGATCTGAAATGAATTAATGTTGCTTAAGCCTTTAGTATGAATTTGGCTTATAATCGCAAAAACGTACATAATGGCAGTTTCCTCCAGCTGATTTGACCAAATATTGGATTCTGCAGCTACTAGTTTGAACAGTTCATCTTTATCAACCATTTTATTTTCGTCGTCAATTTATTTACTCAATTATTAAAATTGTATACTTTCATGCACTTAGTGTAATTTAAGGGCCAATTGAAATGTAGACAGTCTAATTTTCATGCACAACTCGTTCAAAAATTGTTAACAATAAAACCAACTGGAAAACCAAAAGTACACCTTCTGAATGCCTTGAATTTTGATAGAGATTTTTCAGTTCTTAGTGTCCATATAAAATTGAATACTCGATCAAGTTGTGCGCCTATTACTAGGCAATGAACGGTTCTATGTTTCAGTGCTTGGCTACATTTTATGAGTGTGTTTAATTGTGTTTCTCTTTTTCAATTTTTTGCGATTCTAGTGCTGAATTTTGTGTTTCTGATAGAGAAAATTAGTGGATAAGGATCACAGTTCCTGCAAACTTAATTTTGTTGGTTTTGTACCAAAGCCAATTAGTTCTAAAATTATAATTTATATTTATTACCAAGTGATTAGAAACCTAAAGGGTCACACACAAAAGAACTAATTCTTGGGTTAAATTGATATAAATAATTATGTGATACTAAGGACTTATTAATAAATAGAGTAATTATAATAGTGAAAGAATTTCCTTTTGAAGCAAATTAGAACCCCCTAAATATCTTATTTGATAAGATATCAGGATTACTTATTACAGAATTCTTGTAGGACAAGAAAGTCTTAATTATTGCTCTATAAATAAGTCCTAAACACCAAGACTTATAACAACGTAAAATATTACATAACAAACATTAGAAAATTAGAGAGAGAAAATTAGTTTTTGATACGAACCAAGGAGCATCTACACCTATTGGAGTTGGATCTAGTCTTGGAGAACTTGGAAAGGTAGCTCATATGGATCAAGAAGAGCTTAAAGTGATTATGTTCATGGTTTGGATGAATCAACATGGCAGCTGGTGGAGGAACCTTCACAACTTATGGCTTGATTTCAAGCTTGAAGTTTACATTGAGCATGCCAGTACATTGGGCCAAGGTGTGAAACATTGGCTATGGATCAAATCCAACTATAAAGAAAGCTCAAGGGGATTAGTACAAGCTGTCCAACTTAGAGAGTCCAGCGGGCTAAAGATAGAGCTTGGAACGTTTATACTCTTATTAGATCATGGTTGATATGTTAGACCAAATCACATTCACACGCCTTCATAGGGCTCTTTGAGTCATCCAACAGCCCAGCTTACAAGTGGCGTACTTAGACTTTGTTTTGTTTCAGTTTTATTATATTTCAATAGTTTACTTAGTCTCCAAGTTGTAAGACTCGCTAGATTTAGTAGAGTTTATGTTAAGTAGGAAGTCTAGGTAGTTTCCAATTAGAATTATTTCCTCATTATGACGTTTTGACCCTTTTATAAAGGGGAGTTACTGTTCATCCGAGATATTATGATGATTATTGATAATTTTCAACACTTTGAGTGTTTTCTCGTGATGAGATCGTCTTAGTTCTTTGGTGATTAAGAACTACCCTTATTCTTAACGAAGAGATTTTGTTAAGTTCAAATTTTCGCTTAGAGTTTATTCAATCAGTTTGTTGTTAGTCTTTTAAGTTTGTTTTCGTAGGAATCTACACCACAAGTTGGTTAGGGGGTTAGGGGTCTATAGCGAATTCTAAAAGGAGAACATTCAACGAAGTTGGATAGAATCAAAGCAACCAATTCGTGATTCTTGGAGTTTTTGAATGGGGTTTTAAAGAAGTCAAGCATTCGAGTTGTTCAACCTAGAATTTTCAAGACTTTCTTGGCATTCAATACTTCCGTGCGTATCAGTTTTTCTTTACAGAATTTTCTCCATTTCGACGTGTCAAATGAATCTAGCATATTAACATAGTGTTGATCATTCCTAATGAGGATCCTAAGAAGGTGTTTGTGTGGATACCTTAGAAGCCAGACACTTGTGTGGCTTGTGGTTAACATTGTATCTTTGATTAGGTTAATCGAAGGTGCGTTTCTGATTTTGTATAGATAATCAATGATCCTAATTAGAAATTAATTTTAAATTCTACTCTGTCAAATTGTTTTGGTATATTAATTTCCTAATAGTGGTATCAGAGCAACGTGTTTTGATTATCTATACTTTGTATGTTGCCAAGAATGATTATTCATATGTATGAGTGATTTAGTTGATGAATTTGAGTGTCTTATTTTGAAAATTTGTTTCAAAATAAATAGAACATTAAACGAATTTTGTTTGAAAAAAACTAGTTTTCTAAAATTTCGTTTGGACGAAAATTGTTCTTTAAAATTTGTGTTTGGATGAAAAGTAATTTTTAAAATTCTTGAAAATTGATTCTGGAATTTTATTTGGTTACTATTCATAACTGAAAATTAAGTTTCTGAATTTTTTTTTTAAAATTTTGGATACGATTCAAAATTGAGAAAATTAAAAAGTTGACTGCCAGAGATTGTCTCTAGCAATACAATCAACAACAATAATTGGGCCTTGCATGCCAAAAAAGTGTTCTAGCAACATAAACAAAGGGTAAGTAGATAGCACGGCAATTCCTGGCCACGGCCAAAGTGATTCTCGCCGCTAGTAGCCCCAATGAAGGAACGCTAGGCGGATCCAACAAGAAAAATCCGATCGCCTTGTCAAGCCAACTGTATGCACACCAGAAAATTTTTGGCCTAACCGATGCATAAGAGTCAGATCTAGACCCGACCTAATTGCGATGACGATTCATCGCTGATCAAAAGATGGCCAGATCCAAAACAGTCACGCGATGAAAGGATGACTAGCAAGATCTAGTCGGCGATTGGCCAAACAAGTCGATGCTAGAAAAACCGTCACCGTTGGAGAAGGAACCTGTTGGCCAAATGATTGATCTAGTCGGTGGCATAGAGGCTAAAGAAAGTTTCTAGTGAGGAAGAAGATGAGGGGTGGTGGCGCACATTTTTGGCTGGAAAGCCATAAATCAAAACGATGTCGTTTGACGACGTCCAAACCAAACAACAAGAAAAAAAAAAGGGAAGGAAATTGGTCTGATCAACTGACGCTGTTTGATCACGCCAGCAACCGCACAATACGGCGTCGTTTTGACAATTGGTGTGGTTGACCGCACCAGTAGAAAAACGGCGTCGTTTGATGCCAGATATAATTGAAAAAATATATGGTCAAAAGGCGCATTTGACAGCGCCTGAAAAATGGGAAAAGGTCTTTTTACGATTAAGTCCCTGATTTTCTTCCTTTCTTTATTTGGTTGGCCAATAATTTTTGATTGATTAGTTTAGACCAAAAATTTCTCAAATTATTCAATTAAATCAATTCTAATGCGATTAAAATTAATATACATATAGATTCATGATTGAAATTTTATATATTCTTTTAACGTGATTATTTGAATATTATATGTAATTTATATTTGATAAAATAATGAGATTTATTTTATTTGCATGATATATCAAATGTGATTTTATATTTGATAAATAATGTGATTTATTTTATTGTATATATTATGCTTTATTTGATCAAAAAGTTAATTTCATATATGATATATGCACACGATGAGACCATAATTTATCCCTCAATAAAGAAAAACAAAAAAATAGATCGCTTCCATTATTATAGTATAAATAATTCTTGTTAGGATAACTTGTTAAGTTAGCTCAAGATTATTCTACCAGGAATATTTGTTACTACGAGATATGATCTCTGAATAATGGTTTTGATTTAAATAAAAGAAATATATCATAACTATTATTATAATTTAAACAATTCTTGTTAGAATAACTTATTGAGCTAACTCAAGGTTATTCTACTTAGAACATGTTTACGATGAGATATGATCTCTAAATAATATTTTGATTTAATTAAAAATATTAAATCAAGAATAGTTGCCTTCCACTATAATAGTTTAAACAATTCTTGTTCGGATAACTCAAGGTTGTTCTACCTAGAATATGGTTATACTATAAGATGTGATCTCTAAATAATGGGTCTGATTTAACGAAAGGCTCATGGCTTTTTGAGCTAACTCAAGGTTATATGTCTTTGAGGTAAGAAATTAGGAGACATATTTTTTTTTTTTATAAAATGAACTTTCATGTAACGTAAGTCAAAATCAGCAGCGTTCTTTACAACTGTGGGAAAATTCCAGTACCATACATTTTTACCAACAGTAGAGAGAGCTAATTTGGATAACTCATGTGCTGGTGCATTTTGCTTTCTGTTAACAAAAAAGACTCCCGCCTTAGGAAAAGCCTTTGGTAAGCCTTTTATCTCCTCTGTTATGTGACCAGTCATGGAAAGATCTTGGTGATTGCTGTTGATTTTTGTAACTACATTTTTTGCATCTCCTTCCAGCTCGAAGTGTGTGAGGTCTACTTCCTTTGCAAATTCAATAGCCTTCAGAAAACCTAGCATTTCTGCATGCTCCGCATCAACACAATGAGAAATATGCTCTGCTACTGCTGCTTCCAATTCTCCATTCGAATTTCTGACAACCACTCCTATGCCTGCTACGTCATCTTTATAGGCTGCATCCACATTGAGTTTTAGAATATTTTCAGGAGGTGGTTTCCATTTGCTATCAGAACCAGATTGTTCACAATAGCCAATAGAAACCAATCTCGTTGCATGGGCTGCATGAAAATGTTGTAGAAAGCTTTGGCCATAGCTAACTATCTGTCTTGCTGTCCTCTTCACATCCTCAAATATATTTTCATTCCTTGACTTCCAGATTAACCAAATGATGATGACTTTTAATTCAACCGTACTTTGACAATCTACTTTGAATGTCCCTGCTAGCCAATCCTTAAAATTACTGAAGACTGTTCCATCTGGTTTTTGTTCTCCCAATTCTTTCCAGACTTCCTGTGCTGCCGGGCATTGAAAGAAAATGTGTTTGTCTGTTTCCTGTGCACCACAGACTTTACATGCATCATTTCCTTTTTTCAGGGAGACGTATTTGATATGTGTATCAAAAGTTGATACCTTACTGTATAGGAGTTACAAAAGTTATAATTGGTAATTGTTACCTACCCGTTGAAATTATTTTTGATTTGTTGAACTAGTTCAAGATTAAAATAATTAAAATGGGATCCTAGCGCACTAAGAATTTTATGAAAATTCTTGAATTAATTATGAGGGATATTGATTTGAATAAAATAGTGGAAGCAAAACCAAAATTTTTATGTCCATGTATTTTCTATTTGGTTTTGTTTATTTCATAAATATGAAATCATATTCTACCTTTATTTTTTAGTTATAGAATGTGTAATCATGTGAACACGTAACTCACTTTATAAGACTCCATTTTAATATGAATTTCTTGAACTAATTCAAAGCTTGAGAGTAGTTCTCAACTATATGAATGTAGGTTAAGTTCTTGATATCCTAATTCAACAAGTCCCAAGTCACAATGATAGCTAGGAAATAAAAATGCATACCAGATTCATAAATACAATAATGATACTGCTGCTTGTATCATAGTGTTGTATATAACTCCTAAGCTATAAAAGCAACATAAAATGATCAATATAGGACCAATGGATATGAGATATCTAAAGAGCAATTGTCAAGGAATCAAGGAACACATTATTGCTTGTCAAGAGGAAACTCGTGGCTAGTTGTGGGAAAGCCCAAATAGCCATGACAAAGTATAAAGGAATGATCAAAATGGACAAGTCTATAGGCATGTGTTTCCAATCCAAAACAATTAGTATTGGAAAGGGTATTGCATGGTTCATTTAAGACTTAGAAGTTGATAAGGCTTGGTGAAATTTTAACTTCTAGTATGTTTATGACTGAGATAAACCTATCTACTATCATGACTTAAGTATTAGATACCGGATATAGATTCCATATTTGCACAAATATGCAAGTCTTAAGGATAGTAGATTATAGGCAAAAGGATTGTCGAACTACATGTAAGGAACAGAGCAAGAGTTACGACAATAATTGTAGGGACTTATACACTCTCTTTGTCAATTGGGCTTGCTCTCGAATTAACATTGTTACTATGTTCTTGTACTATTAAAGAACTTAATATCTTTTTTTACATAAGATGTAGATACATTTACCATTACTCAAAAAAATAAATATTATTCTCACGTGATGGTGTTCTATGTGGTACTAATTCATTAAACAATGACTTATTTATTCTATAACTTGATAAGTCCAATCTCAACATAGACATTAAGAATAAAAAATTAGATAGTATGAAACAACCATACATTTAGTATTGTAAACTTGGTCATGTAAATGAGAAACGTATATCCAAATTATATCAAATAAATATTTGGATTCATTGATTGTGAATCATTTGGGATATACGATCTTGTTTATTTAGTAAGATGACCAAGACACCTTTTATTAGAAAAGGTGAATTTGCTAGCGATCTTTTTGGGCTTATGCATACTGATGTTTGTAGTCCAACACCGATCTATGCTAAAGGTAGTTTCTTATATTTCATCACTTTCTCGGATTACCAAATTAGATATGGTTATGTGTATCTTATGAAACACAAATTCAAGACATTCGAAAAGTTTAAAGTTTTTAGACTTGAAGTCGAGAAACAAATTGACAAAAGCATTAGAATACTGAAATCTGATCAAGGTAGAGAATACTTGAGTCATGAGTTTCAAAATATCTAGAGGGGAATGAGATTTTTCCATAGTGGACTCCACTATACACACCACAATTGAATAGTATGTCTAAAAGAGAAGAATTGTACCCTATTGGATATGGTACGTTCCGTGATGAACCATGTTACACTTCCAATCTAGTTTTGGTAATTTGCCTTAAAAATCGTCTCCCATACACTTAATCAAGTTCCAACCAAACTATTGATACCACATCATATGAGATATGGTATGGTAAGAAATTAATTCTTAGTCACATGAGAATTTGGAGATGTTCTGCTTATGTGAAGTTGATTACATCAAACAAGTTTGAAATTGAATCTTATAAATGTTTGTTTATGAAATATTCTAAAGAAAGTTTAGGATATTACTTCTATAATTGCCTTAAGCAAAATCGTTTATCTCAAGACGTGTTATCTTTTTAGAAAAAAACTTTTATTCTTGAGAAAGGCAGTGAGAGAGTAAAGTAGAATTTGAATAAATTCAAAAACCACAAACTAACTACTATCAATAGTTGGAACCTGAGCTTAAGACACATATTGATGAGGCACAACCGGAAGTTCAAGATACACAATATCTTTGTAAATCTAGTAGAGTACGTCATGCTTTTAAGAGATATGGATTTCTCATAAATGAGAATAATCATGTGCTAGTCATGATTGATAACAATTCTACTTACTGATGTCTACCGAGATATACTACGGATCGTTAGGCAAATATACCTATCTTTCTATAGTATAGTGTAGGTGAATATCAGGTATCGTTTCCCACAAGGATTATGACTATTAGTACTAACTCTTATTCTATTATTTAATCTTAAAAAGATCGAATGGGGATTAATTCAATTGTTGTAAAATTAAATAAATTATAATCTAATTTATCTAAAATATGATGACACTAGGACACTACGTAATTGAATTCAATAATTAATCAAGAAAGAACCTAGATTGGGAATCTCCCTAGTCGTCGTCGTGGTATTTCAATTCACGGTTAATTAAGTTACCAATTTTTCTAGACTCAAAAATCCATTTTGTGGCGTATAACCTTTTTCAAGGATTATATTCCCTATCCTCTTAGTTGATTAGTAAGAATCTTTTCTTCACTAAAACCCTAAAAGAATTATTCAGAATTGTGAATTTCACAAAATGAGTTAGGTTTGAATCTAACTTGGGAAGACCTAAGCCATCCTATCTCTAATGATTCTTGTAGAGCTTTTTATTTTTGAAATGACTCAATTCAACCAAGTAATTTCTCAATTAACTTACGTTGAAATCATGGATTAGAAAAGAGCGTGCACAACTCAATTCAATCAAAGAAATTAATTCACAAATAAATCTAGATAAAAGGAGTAACTTTCATTAACCAAATTGAATCAATCCACAACAAGTAAACTAGGGTTCAACCCATCTAGGTTCATAACAAATCAGTGTATAATGGAATAAGAAAATTCAACAATCAATAGAAGAAGAACAATAAAACCCATTCTCATGGTGAAATTGAATCTTCAAGTGTTGTTGTGGAGATCTCTCTTCCTTTATTGCTACGATCCTCTTACTTAGAATCCTTGCAAGTGTCCTTCTTGATTCGTTGGAGGGTGGAGTCTTGAAACCCTTGCTTCTTGCTTGGTGTTTCTTTCATTCGTTCTCTCCTTTGAAATTAAAAGCCCTATTCTGTCCGTCTCCCCTGTTGTCAGCTGATTCCCCCTCTTAAAATCTCTCAAAATCTCGTCAAAACGCGTCAGTTAGTGACTCCAGGAATTAGGCCGCAGGGAAGGCCATGGCGCGGCCTTGCCCGCGACCTCCATCAGAAGCTCTACCTTTGTTTTGCTTCTCTAGACGGACCTTCTGACCTAGGCCATGGAAGGCTGCGCCACGGCCTTGGTCAAAAAGTTTACTTTCTTCTGTTTCCTTGGGTTATCATTCTGACCTTGGCCGTGGGGAAGGCCATGGCACGGCCTTACCCACGGCCTTGGTCAGAAGCTGTAATTCTTCCTTAATAACTTCACTTGGCATGTTCAACATTCCACTCGAGAGATCAACTTTGAATCTGGTGGTGAATTAAGTGCGGTGATTACAAGTTGACCTCAATTAGCATAGATATAAGTGGAAAACCTATCAAAACATGTCAAAAACAACCAAATGAATAATAATCACACTCAAGGACTCTAAGTAGAGAAAAATAAACAAATAGGTGATAAAATAACTAAAAATCTCCACAAACCTACACCTAAATTCTAAGAAAAGACTATGTCACCGTGGCACATATCAAATCCCCCTACACTTGAGCCATTGCTTGCCCTCAAGCAATGAACTCTAATGCACTCAAACAATGACTCAGCCAAAAGGGAACATCTGCACGCATCTCTACAATATCTTCTTTGCCAACCCAGGAAAACTAACACGAAAATATTCATAATTACCTCAAATACTCATCATGCTAAGCAAAGAAAGACAAATTAACCCTTGATTAAAACAGTTTAATATGTTCTTCCCTGATATTCTCTTTTCTTTTTCTCTTCTCTCTCTCTCTCTTTTTTTTTTTATAACAACAAAAATATTTCTACTACTTCACTATATCACAAAATTCTTTCATAGCCTTTAGCTTTGAGAAATGACATTGCTCCTTTTGAGCAACTCATCTTCAATCAAGCCTTGCTATATGCATACTCATAATTCAAATACTGTTTGATGCGAAAATTGACATTTTTAGATGAAAATTCCCAGTTACTAGGCATATGAATCATTGAAGCAGAGTGCTAATGATTCATTATTCCATTCTTTTTTAGGTAAAAAGACAAAAATAATAAGAGAAAGAGGGAAGACCATTATAAAAAACTTCAAAAATCTCAACCTAATTCCTCTTGCTTTACCTAGCTTATTTTCTCCAAAGTAAAAATTCCTAATTTCGTATTCAAATTTCCATTCCTGATTTAACCAGCTAAAGATATTTTCAAAGATGCACGCTATATTCAAACTCCAGCAAGGGAAATTTGTAACTAACTATTTAGACACCACAACTTCCGCAAGTAGAATGATTGAACACATTAACTTCAAAAGAAAATTTTGGACAAAGTTTCCCTTAAACTAAGGACGATTCCCTGCCAAACAAACAACTATACAATCACCAAACCAACATAATCAAAGCAACCAATTGATATCTTCCTCCCACACTTAAGTCACACATTGTCCCTAATGTGTGAAAAAATAACTTAAATGAAGAAAGAAGAAAATTAAAACAAGTACTTCCCTTGGTTTGCGTGTTGGTTTGTTCAAAAATGAAAATGCCAAGAGTCATAGTATGCAATTAAAGAATAACTGCAGCATATCACAATGAAAAATAAACATAACATTAATCATGAAAGTTAGTTAGCACCAAAGTGACAGCTAGGGAGAATATATTGTACAGGCCCAAATTAAAAGAAACAAAAACAAGTAAATGAAAATATAAAATAAAAAGGTGAGCATGATCTAAGGATCATGGCGGTAGGGTCTCCACGTGTTCAACTCGTCTTAAAGAAAAGTCATCCTTCCTTCTACCGATGTCATCCGTCCTCTAAAGACTCCATACGACCCTCCATCCTTTCCATTGCAAATCGAGTGCCTCTCACCTCTCCTAAAATTGACTGGAGCATGCCATGAACAGACTAATCCTTATATATCTGTGAGGGCTCTCCTTGCTCCATGTGTTGTATCTCCTCTTCTTCTGCCAGTGGATCATCACCACATGCAATAGTATCAACCACATAAATTTTGTCCAAGTGCATAATATTCTGCAGGCACGTAACAGATACTGTGTCTTTGTGGTCGGTGTTCCTCTTTGTTTGACCCTCCAATAGGACTCCATAGGCTTCAAAAATAATGGACTGGAGTCGAAGAAATCCGAAACAGGATTCGGCACCGCTTAGATTGGCCACATTCCCCATATGGCCAATCACATAACAACAGAAGGGGGTGCCGTGGATCATTTCACAAACTTGTGTGCCGTGAATCATTTCATCTAGGAAGTAGATGTCACTGTATCGGTATTCATTTTTCCCGCTTTTCTTTGGCAAAACATTGTGGACCAAGATGAAAATCACGGCATGATAGGGGATGGAAAAATCACTAGCTTTGAAGAATTTTTTGGTTCCTCTTCGGGCAGACTGCTCTGTGACATGGAATCTATTACCAGCCTTTTGTGGTGTCCATTTCCTTAACCACTTGAACTTTCCCTTGTACACTACCTCAATATCACTGTCGAGCCATTGTAATATTCTAGCCAGGTCCTTTCGTGTCAGAAATATTCTCTGACACCGTACTGTAGTAACCAAGTAAGAACTTCCATACATGTTCTTGTCCTCTATGTTGGCATGAAATTCTCTAACAAGATCAGGGTAATAGTACTTTGGTAGCCTCAACAATCCATCCCAACCTAATTTGGCGAACATCTTTGTGATGTGGAGGTAGGCATCTACATTCTCGACTACATCCTTCTCAATGATGATCTCTTTATGCATGTGCTCTAAATGCCACTGCTGATTCTCCAATGAGGTGAACCTTAATTCATCATATGTGGGTTCACGAGGTGGTTCAGGAGGTGGCTGATGAGGTGATTGAGACGAGAAACTTTCCCCTCTTTGCCTCTTGGGCCACCTAGACCTTGAAGAGCCGCCTGCCATCTTTATTCTCGGCATTATCCTACATATAAGAACATAAATAATTATCAATAATGTTACAGGTAGGCCAAATAAAGATGCATTCCCTTCAACAAAATCTGGTCTCTAGAAGCACATTCGTCATTAACACCACATCCATACTCGTATTAAATCCTCAAATTGTTAGGATTACAATTCACATATGATAGGAGATAAAAATTGAATTGTCCTTGAGTAAAAGGAGAATAACAATCAAATTAATAATCCTACATAAGGAATATGTATACCAGGGTTATTGTTGCTAAACTAGCTTCAATATCCCATATGGCCTTTGAAATGCACATTATTAGACTAGTTAATACCCCAAGAATATTACTCAATTCAATAATTCATGAAAAATCTACATTCCTACGAAAATTATCCATCCCAAGGAATAAGGGTAACAAAATTGAAACTTCATCAAATAGAGACTACATTGCCCAAAATTCATCATCCATTCATCACCTATCACTAATAGACTTCTATTTCATATCATGAAATTCAATAATCAAACCCAAATTAAACATATAAGTCACACAGACATGTAAGGGTATAATCATCAAATCTCAACAATTAGCCTCTAATTCATATAGCCCATGCTTTATTCAATCTTAAAAGCATATAATTAACATCCAAAATAAGCTATCTAACTCAAAATATGGACTAGAAATACTCGCATTCAAATTTGACAAAAGTAGTACAACTATGCCTAGTCTAAGAAAAGTTTGTAAATTAGGATGTATTTAGCCATAAAAACTTAATAAAGAGACTAAATAAAGATAGGAAGAGTTGAAAGTGATCAATCATACATTTAAAATTTAGGTGAAAAAGTGCTAGATTAATCAAAGTGACCTAGTGGGTGTAGTGCTTGAGAAGTTTGAGAAACCCTTTTCTTCTCCTCTAAATCTGTAGATAAAGCAATTGCAGTGGAGTGGGAGATGATATTTTTGAAGATTAAAGGATAGATGAGAGTGTAGGAATAAGAATTAGAGAGTGGAAGATAGGAGTTCTTGTCAAAGGAAAGAAAGAACTTAAGCGTTTTGTGAAGATTTCTTTGTAAAAAACCCCTTTTCGCAAAATCTAGACAAGGACGCACGCCACGACCTTACCCGTGGCCTTCGTTAGCTTATGCGTAAAACAAAAATTTGTGAGTTTGGCCTCTAACCTTGGCTGTGGGGAAGGCCATGGCACGGCTTTAACCGCAGCTTTGGTCAGACGGCTTAAAATTTGTAATTCTTCTCTCCAAATCAATCTCCAAACTCCTACCTAACACTTTGATGTTCTAGTGAGTGCTTTGATCATGGAAATTTAGTACTAATCCCTAGAAAAACATGCAAAAAGGAAAATTGAACTCCCTTGAATGTGGTTCTGCACGTACTCATCCACTAATGAAAGCATTCCCCCTTTTTTTTCTTCTTTTTTTTTTCATTAGATCTGTAAAAGATTCAAAACACATTATTAATGAAATTATATTAAACTAATGAAAATAAAATATATATTTTTTTCAACAATGAAATAATATTAAAATGTTGGGTTGCCTCCCAACCCGCACTTTGTTTAGTATCGTTAGCTTGACGTTTAATAGGTGCTCATGAATTGAGGTCATAGAAGCAGTGAACCTCCTTTACTTGATCATTAAAGTCTCTTCCAAGGTAAAACTTGAGTCGATGCCCGTTGATTTTGAATGTCTCCTTGTCCTTGTGTGTGATTTCTATAACACCATAAGGAAAAATTTGGTTAACTACAAATGGTCCAAACTATCTAGACTTAAGTTTACCTGGAAAGAGGCAAAATCTAGAATTGAGAAGCAGGACTTGGTCACCTGGTTGGAACTCCTTCGGCTGCTTGATATTGCGATCATGCATTGCCTTCATCTTTTCCTTATAAATCCTTGCACTTTCATAAGCTTCTTGACGCCACTCATCAAGTTCATTCAGTTGAAGCTTCCTCTTCTCACCTGCACAATTAAGATCAAAGTTAAGGCTCTTAATAGCCCAATAAGGCTTATGTTCTAACTCCACAAGGTAAGTGACAGGATTTTCGTAAACCAGTCTATAAGGAGTAGTTCCTATAGGGGTCTTGTAAGCTGTCCTATAGGCCCATAATGCATCATCTAGCTTAGTAGACTAGTCCTTCCTAGAGTGCTTAACTGTTTTTTACAGTATTCTTTTCAATTCTCTGTTTGTTACTTAACCTGACCACTACTCTGTAGGTGATACGAGGTAGCTACTTTTGTGAGTCATACCAAATCTACTGAGCACTTTTTCAAATTGTTGGTTACAAAAGTGAGTGCCTCCTATCACTAATTATTGCTCGTGGTGTGCCAAATCGTGTGAACAGTTTTCTTAAAAATTTCACCACTACCCTAGCATCATTCGTAGGTAAAGCTTGAGCCTCCACCCACTTAGAGACGTAGTCAACTGCCACTAAAACATATTTATTCCAAAGGATACTGGAAAAGGCCCCATGAAATCTATCCCCATAAATCAAATATTTCACATTCAAGAATAACAGATTGGGGCATTTCATCCCTACGAGAGAGATTACCTGATCTTTGACACTCATCACATTTCTCAACATACCTTCTGGCATCTTTAAACAAAGTAGGCCAGTAGAAACCTGTCTCAAGGATCTTTCTTGCCGTCCCATTAGCTTGATAATGACCTCCAGCGGGCCCCTTGTGACAATGCTCTAGAATGTCCTCCGCCTCAGGATAGTCCACGCACCTCCGTATGACATGATCTGCACAAATCTTAAACAAATAAGGGTCATCCCATAAGTAATGTTTCAAATCAGAGAAGAATTTCTTCTTCTTCTGATGAATCATTTCCTTGGGGAGAACCCGTGAAGCCAAATAATTAGCTATATCGGCAAACCACGGAGTATGAGGATAGGAAGAAGAAAAAGTATAGAGCCTCTCATCAGGGAATTCTTCATTGATTTCTCCCTCGTGTGGATCTTCCTAGTTGGTCATTCCCAAGGACGAGAAAGGTGATCTGCTGCCAGATTCTCTGCTCATTTCTTGTCCTTGATCTCAATGTCAAACTCCTTACAGCAATAACACCCATCTAATCAGTCTAGGCTTAGCATCATTCTTACTCAAAAGATACCTAAGTGCAGAGTGATCAGTGTATACAATAACTTTAGACATAATAAGATATGATCTAAATTTATCAAAAGCTATAAACTATCGCGAGTAGCTCTTTCTCTGTTGTGGTATAATTCTCTTGAGCATCAGTCAGAGTTTTGCTCGCGTAGTAGATAGGACGAAATTCCTATCCTTCCTCTGTCCAAGTACTGCACCCACTGCAAAATCACTAGCATCGCACATTAGTTCAAAAGGTAAAGACCAATCAAGTGCTACCATAATTGGGGAGTGAGTTAATTTCTCTTTTAAAATACAAAAAGCATTTAGGCAATCATGATCAAAATCAAAGGAAACATCATTTTCTAGCAATTTCGTTAAAGGTCTGTCTATCTTGAAAAAATCTTTGATATACTTTTTATAAAAATCAGCATGTCCAAGAAAAGCTCCTAATTGCCTTAACTGAAGTAGGTGGTGGTAATTTTTCTTATGGTTTCTACTTTTGCCCTATCTATTTCAATGCCTTTCTTTGAAATTTTATGACCTATCACTACGCCTTCTTGAATCATAAAATGACATTTTTTTCAATTTAGCACTAGATTGGTTTCCTTACACCTTCTAAGTACCCTATCTAAATTAATAAGACACAGGTCAAAGGAATCACCAAAAATGAAAAATATTATCCATAAATACCTTCACTGATATCCTCGACTAGATCGTCAAATATGACTAACCATGCATCTTTGAAATGTTGTCAGTGCATTGCAAAGTCCAAAGGGCATTCTCCAGTATACAAAAGTGCCATATGGGCATGTGAAGGTCATCTTTTCTTGATTTTCAGGGGTTATTGGGAATTGAAAGTACCCAGATAATCCATCCAGGAAGCAATAATATTCGTGCCCAGAGAGTCGCTCTAACATCTAGTCAATGAAGAGTAATAGGAAGTGATCCTTGCGAGTAGCATTGTTCAGCTTCCTGTAGTCTATGCAACTCTCCATCCAGTAACGGTCCTCAACGGAATGAGTTCGTTCTTCTCATTTAGAACCATCATCATGCCTCCTTTTTTTTTGTACTGCCTACACAGGGCTCACTCAAGAACTATCAAAAATAGGATAAACCACCCCTGCATCAAGTAGTTTAATTACTTCCGCCTTCACCATATCCTTCATGTTCAGATTTGGCCTCCTTTGAGGTTGTATAACCGGCTTGAAATCATTTTCTAGCAAAATCTTATGAGTGTAGAAGGAAGGGCTAATGCCCTTGATATTAGATATCTTCCATGCAATCACCTCCTTATACTCCTTCAACACTTGAAGTAACCTTTCATTCTTTTGTCCTTCTAGTCCCGATACTATGATAACTGGCAACTTTGAATTTTTTGCTAGGAATGCATATTCTAAATGGTCTGACAATCTCTTCAACTCCAGCTCAGGGGGTCCTCAATTGAAGGCTTAAGATCACCCCTACTCGTTCCATCTAACTCTTCAAACGGTTTGATTCTCTTCATTGGCTCCTTAGCTTCCAAGTGGGCCACCTGCTCCTTGATTTCTAGGTCGAAGAATGAACCTTCCCCATGAGTAATACATAATTCCAATGCATCATCTATAGAAATCTACTACAAAATAGAAAATGCCTCGATATCAGTACTATCTGCACAAAAACATGTGTCATCCCTATCTAGAGAATGTCTCATGGCTTCAGGTATCCTGAAGACTACTGCCTCATCCTCTACTTTAAGAGTCAACTTCCCTACATGAACATCTATCAAGGCTTTAGTAGTAGCTAGGAAAGGTCATCTTAGAATTAGAGGGATTTCTAGATCATCTTTCATATCTATTATGACAAAATCTACAGGAAAAATGAATTTATCTATTTTGACCAAAACATCCACTATGACGCCCCTAAGATATTTTATAGAGTGATCTGCCAACTGTATACTCATTTTAGTGGGGGTAGGATCTCCTAAACCTAATTTCAAATACATATCATATGGCATTAAATTAATGCTAGCCCCTAGGTCAGTTAAGGCCCTATCAACAGATAAACTGCCGATGTCACAAAGAATAGTGAAACTCCCTAGGTTTTTCAATTTCTGTGGCAGTTTGTTCTGTAGAATAACTGAGTATTCTTTATTCAGCGTGACAATTGAGAGTTTCTCCAATTTTCTTTTGTTTGTCAGTAGGTCCTTCAAGAATTTCGCATATTTAGGCATTTGCGATAAAGTATCAACAAATGGTATGTTAATATGCAATTGTTTGAAAAGTTTCAAAAACTTACCAAATTGCTCATCCTTATGATCTTTTTACAACCTGCTCGGAAATGGAATAGGAAGTTCGTATTCTTTCGCTATCTTTTTCGTTGGCTCCACCTTTTTGCCCTGTTCATCATCTTTTTCTTCAATCCCTTTTTTAGTAAAAACTTCCTCTTTCTCCCTTGCTTCCTCACCTTATAACTCTTTCCCACTTCTTAATGTTACTGTTTTTGCCTGCTCCTTCAAGTTAGTCTCGGTATTGCTTGGGAGGGTCCCTTGAGGTCTTTATGAAATCAACTTAGTGATTTAGTCAATCTGATTCTCTAGATTATGCATGCTGGCTTGTTGATTTCTTAAAGATGTCTTAGTACTTTGGAAGAATGTCTCAAATGTCTGGATGAATTTCATCATCAGTTCTTCCAAACTCGGCTTCTTCTCTAGAGGCTGGTGCTGTTGGTTGAAGTCTGGTGGAGGTTGTCTTTGCTGTCCTTGATTCCCCATAAGAAGTTGGGGTGATTTCTCCATTTAGGGTTATATGTGTTGGTGTAGGGATTATTCTGAGGTCTTGGTGCATTTCCCATGTAGTGAGCATGTTCATCAGTATTCTCTATGGCACCGAGTACTAGACATTCTTGATGGCCATGACCTCTCCCACAAAGGTCGCAATGCATCACTTGAGTTAGTTTTTGTGCAGTTGAAAGTTCATCTATTTTCTTGCTCAATACTTCCACCTGAACTGCTAATGCCGTGACCGCATCTACATCATAGACTCCTGCTGGCTTAAGAGGTCTGGAACGGCTGTCCTACCATTGGTAGCTATTGATTTCTATTTTCTTTATCAACTCGTGGGCAGTTTCTGGCATCTTGCTATTTAGAGTCTCTCCAACAGCTGCATCTATCATCTGCCTAGTTGCCGAACTCAGCCCATTATAGAAAGTCTATACTTGAAGCTGTAATGGTACCCCGTGATAAGGACACTTCCATAGTAGTTTCTTGAATCTCTCTCACGTGTCATAAAGAGTTTCTGATTCCATTTTTACATACAAGGAGATATCGTTCCTCATTTTAGCAGTTTTGGCTGGTGGGAAGTACTTGGTTAGAAATCTTTCAGCCATCTGGTCCCATGTTGTGATGAACCCTCGAGGTAGCGAATTCAGCTACTACTTTGCCCAGTTCCTTAATGAAAATGGAAATACCCGCAACCTAAT
>CM045560.1:20010387-20066230 GCA_024721245.1 Mitragyna speciosa | reverse complement strand
GCATCAACACAATGAGAAATATGCTCTGCTACTGCTGCTTCCAATTCTCCATTCGAATTTCTGACAACCACTCCTATGCCTGCTACGTCATCTTTATAGGCTGCATCCACATTGAGTTTTAGAATATTTTCAGGAGGTGGTTTCCATTTGCTATCAGAACCAGATTGTTCACAATAGCCAATAGAAACCAATCTCGTTGCATGGGCTGCATGAAAATGTTGTAGAAAGCTTTGGCCATAGCTAACTATCTGTCTTGCTGTCCTCTTCACATCCTCAAATATATTTTCATTCCTTGACTTCCAGATTAACCAAATGATGATGACTTTTAATTCAACCGTACTTTGACAATCTACTTTGAATGTCCCTGCTAGCCAATCCTTAAAATTACTGAAGACTGTTCCATCTGGTTTTTGTTCTCCCAATTCTTTCCAGACTTCCTGTGCTGCCGGGCATTGAAAGAAAATGTGTTTGTCTGTTTCCTGTGCACCACAGACTTTACATGCATCATTTCCTTTTTTCAGGGAGACGTATTTGATATGTGTATCAAAAGTTGATACCTTACTGTATAGGAGTTACAAAAGTTATAATTGGTAATTGTTACCTACCCGTTGAAATTATTTTTGATTTGTTGAACTAGTTCAAGATTAAAATAATTAAAATGGGATCCTAGCGCACTAAGAATTTTATGAAAATTCTTGAATTAATTATGAGGGATATTGATTTGAATAAAATAGTGGAAGCAAAACCAAAATTTTTATGTCCATGTATTTTCTATTTGGTTTTGTTTATTTCATAAATATGAAATCATATTCTACCTTTATTTTTTAGTTATAGAATGTGTAATCATGTGAACACGTAACTCACTTTATAAGACTCCATTTTAATATGAATTTCTTGAACTAATTCAAAGCTTGAGAGTAGTTCTCAACTATATGAATGTAGGTTAAGTTCTTGATATCCTAATTCAACAAGTCCCAAGTCACAATGATAGCTAGGAAATAAAAATGCATACCAGATTCATAAATACAATAATGATACTGCTGCTTGTATCATAGTGTTGTATATAACTCCTAAGCTATAAAAGCAACATAAAATGATCAATATAGGACCAATGGATATGAGATATCTAAAGAGCAATTGTCAAGGAATCAAGGAACACATTATTGCTTGTCAAGAGGAAACTCGTGGCTAGTTGTGGGAAAGCCCAAATAGCCATGACAAAGTATAAAGGAATGATCAAAATGGACAAGTCTATAGGCATGTGTTTCCAATCCAAAACAATTAGTATTGGAAAGGGTATTGCATGGTTCATTTAAGACTTAGAAGTTGATAAGGCTTGGTGAAATTTTAACTTCTAGTATGTTTATGACTGAGATAAACCTATCTACTATCATGACTTAAGTATTAGATACCGGATATAGATTCCATATTTGCACAAATATGCAAGTCTTAAGGATAGTAGATTATAGGCAAAAGGATTGTCGAACTACATGTAAGGAACAGAGCAAGAGTTACGACAATAATTGTAGGGACTTATACACTCTCTTTGTCAATTGGGCTTGCTCTCGAATTAACATTGTTACTATGTTCTTGTACTATTAAAGAACTTAATATCTTTTTTTACATAAGATGTAGATACATTTACCATTACTCAAAAAAATAAATATTATTCTCACGTGATGGTGTTCTATGTGGTACTAATTCATTAAACAATGACTTATTTATTCTATAACTTGATAAGTCCAATCTCAACATAGACATTAAGAATAAAAAATTAGATAGTATGAAACAACCATACATTTAGTATTGTAAACTTGGTCATGTAAATGAGAAACGTATATCCAAATTATATCAAATAAATATTTGGATTCATTGATTGTGAATCATTTGGGATATACGATCTTGTTTATTTGTTAAGATGACCAAGACACCTTTATTAGAAAAGGTGAATTGCTAGCGATCTTTTGGGCTTATGCATACTGATGTTTGTAGTCCAACACCGATCTATGCTAAAGGTAGTTTCTTATATTTCATCACTTTCTCGGATTACCAAATTAGATATGGTTATGTGTATCTTATGAAACACAAATTCAAGACATTCGAAAAGTTCAAAGTTTTTAGACTTGAAGTCGAGAAACAAATTGACCAAAAGCATTAGAATACTGAAATCTGATCAAGGTAGAGAATACTTGAGTCATGAGTTTCAAAAATATCTAGAGGAGAATGAGATTTTTCCATAGTGGACTCCACTATACACACCACAATTGAATAGTATGTCTAAAAGAGAAGAATTGTACCCTATTGGATATGGTACGTTCCGTGATGAACCATGTTACACTTCCAATCTAGTTTTGGTAATTTGCCTTAAAAATCGTCTCTCCATTACACTTAATCAAGTTCCAACCAAACTATTGATACCACATCATATGAGATATGGTATGGTAAGAAATTAATTCTTAGTCACATGAGAATTTGGAGATGTTCTGCTTATGTGAAGTTGATTACATCAAACAAGTTTGAAATTGAATCTTATAAATGTTTGTTTATGAAATATTCTAAAGAAAGTTTAGGATATTACTTCTATAATTGCCTTGAGCAAAATCGTTTATCTCAAGACGTGTTATCTTTTTAGAAAAAAACTTTTATTCTTGAGAAAGGCAGTGAGAGAGTAAAGTAGAATTTGAATAAATTCAAAAACCACAAACTAACTACTATCAATAGTTGGAACCTGAGCTAAGACACATATTGATGAGGCACAACCGGAAGTTCAAGATACACAATATCTTTGTAAATCTAGTAGAGTACGTCATGCTTTTAAGAGATATGGATTTCTCATAAATGAGAATAATCATGTGCTAGTCATGATTGATAACAATTCTACTTACTGATGTCTACCGAGATATACTACGGATCGTTAGGCAAGTATACCTATCGTTCTATAGTATAGTGTAGGTGAATATCAGGTATCGTTTCCCACAAGGACTATGACTACTAGTACTAACTCTTGTTCTATTATTTAACCTTAAAAAGATCGAATGAGAATTAATTCAATTGTTGTAAAATTAACTAAACACTAATCTAATTTGACCAAAGTAGGATAACACTAGGACACTAAGTAATTGAATTCAACAATTAATCAAGAGAGAACCTAGATTGGGAATCCCCTAGTCGTCCTCGTAGTATTTCAATTCATTGGTTCAATTAAGTTACCAATTTTCCTAGACCCAAAAATCCCTTTTATGGCATATAACCTTTTTCAAGGATTATACTCCCTATCCTCTTAGTTGATTAGTGAGAATCTCTTCTTCACTAAAACCCTAAAAGAATGATTCAGAAATGTGGATTTCACAAAATGAGTTAGGTTTGAATCTAACTTGGGAAGACCTAAGCCATCCTATCTCTAGTGATTCTTGCAGGCCTTTTTATTTGTGAAGTGATTCAATTCAACCAAGTAATTTCTCAATTAACTTACGTTGAAATCATGGATTAGAAAAGAGCGTGCACAACTCAATTCAATCAAACAAATTAATTCACAAATAAATCTAGGTAAAAAGAGTAACTTTCATTAACCAAACTGAATCAATCCACAACAAGTAAACTTAGGGTTCAACCTATCTAGGTTCATAACAAATTAGTTCATGATAGAATAAGAAAATTCAACAATCAACAGAAGAAGAACAACAAGACCCATTCTCATGGTGAAATTGAATCTTTAGTGTTGTTGTGAAGATCTCCCTTCCTTTATTGCTGCGATCCTCTTACTTAGAATCCTTGCAGGTGTCCTTCTTGATTCGCTGGAGGGTGGAGTCTTGAAACCCTTGCTTCTTGCTTGGTGTTTCTTTCACTCGTTCTCTCCTTTGAAGTCAGAAGCCCTATTCTCTCCGTCTCTCCTCGTTGCCAACTGATTTCCCCTTCTTAAAATCCCTCAAAATCTCGTCAAAACGCATCAGTTAGTGACTCCAGGAATTAGGCCGTGGGGAAGGCCGTGGCGCGGCCTTGCCTGTGGCCTCCATCAGAAGCTTTGCCTTTGTTTTGCTTCTCCGGACGGGCCTTCTGACCTAGGCCGTGGGAAGGCCGTGGCGTGGCCTTGCCTACGGCCTTGGTCAGAAAGTTTACTTTCTTCTGCTTCCTTGTGTTATCATTCTGAACCTTGGCCGTGGGGAAGGCCGTGGCGCGGCCTTACCCACGGCCTTGGTCAGAAGTTGTAATTCTTCCTTAACAACTTCACTCGGCATGTTCAACATTCCACTCAGAGAATCAACTTTGAATCTGGTGGATGAATTAAGTGTGGTGATAACAAGATGACCTCAATTAGCATAGATATAAGTGGAAATCCTGTCAAACATACCAAAAAGCAACCAAATGAATAATAATCACACTCAAGGACTCTAAGTAGAGAAAAATAAACAAATAGGTGATAAATAACTAAAAATCTCTACAAACCTACACCTAAATTCCTAAGAAAAGACTATGTCACCTGTGGCACATATCAAATCCCCCCACACTTAAGCCATTGCTTGCCCTCAAGCAACTGAACTCTAATGCACTCAAACAATGACTTCAACCAGAAGAGAACATATGCACGCATCTCTACAATATCTTCTTTGCCAAACCTAGGAAAACTAATACGAAAATAGTTCATAATTATCCTCAGATACTCATCATGCTAAGCAAAGAAAAATGAATTAACCGTTGATTCAAACAGTTTAATATGTTCTTCCCTAATATTCTCTTTTCTTTTTCTCTTTTCTTTTTTTTTTATAACAACAAAAATGTTTCTACTGACTTCACTATATCACAAAATTCTTTCATAGCCTTTAGCTTTGAAAAATGACATTGCTCCTTTTGAGCAACTCATCTTCAATCAAGCCTTACTATATGCATACTCATAATTCAAATGCTGTTTGACGCGAAAATTGACATTTTTAGATGAAAATTCCCAGTTACTAGGCATATGAATCATTGGAGCAGAGTGCTAATGATTCATTATTCCATCTGATTTTTTTATATCTAGGTAAAAAGAAAAAAATAATAAGAGAAAGAGGGAAGACCATTATCAAAAACTTCAAAAATCTCGACCTAATTCCTCTTACTTTACCTAGCCTATTTTCTCCAAGGTAAAAATTCCTAATTTCGTATTTGAATTTCCATTCCTGATTTAACCAGCTGAAGATATTTACAAAGATGCACGCTATATTCACACTCCAACGAGGGAAATTTGTAACTAACTATTTAGACACCACAACTTTCGCAAGTAGAATGATTGGACACATTAACTTCAAAAGAAAATTTTGGACAAAGTTTCCCTTAAATTAAGGATGACTCCCTACCAAACAAACAACTATCCAATCACCAAACCAACATGATCAAATAACCAATTGATATCTCCCCCCACACTTAAGTCACACATTGTCCCCAATGTGTGAAAAAAGAATAACTTAAATGAAGGAAAGAAGAAAATTAAAACAAGTACTCCTCTCAGTATGTGTGTTGCTTTGTTCCAAAGTGAAACTGCCAAGAGTCATAGTATGCAATCAAAGAATAACTGCAGCACATCACAATGAAAAATGAAACATAACATTAATCATGAAAGTTAGTTAGTACCAAAGTGACAACTAAGGAGAAATATATTATACAGGCCCAAATTAAGAGAAACAAAAACAATGTAAATGAAAACATAAAATAAAAAGGTGAGCATGATCTAAGGATCATGGCAGTAGGGTCTCCACGTGTTCAACTCGTCTTCGAGAGAAGTCATCCTTCCTTCTACCGATGTCATCCGTCCCTCTAAAGACTCCATACGACCCTCTATCCTTTCCATTGCAAGTCTAGTGCCTCTCACCTCCCTAAAATTGATTGGAGCATGTCATGAATAGACTGATCCTCATGTGTCTGTGAGGGCTCTCCTTGCTCCATGTGTTGCATCTTCCTCTTCTTCTGCCAAAGGATCATTACCATGCTCAATAGCATCAACCACATACATTTTGTCATGGTGCACAATACTCCTGCAGGCATGCAACAGATACTTGTGTCTCTGTGGTCGGTGCTCCTCTTTGTTTGACCCTCCAATGGGACTCCATAGGCTTCAAAAATAGGGGACAAGAGTCGAGCAAATCCGAAGCAGGATTCGACACCGCTTGGATTGACCACATTCCCCATGTGGCCAATCACATAACAATAGAGCAGGGTGCCGTGGATCATTTCACAAACCTGTGTGCCGTGAATCATTTCATGTAGGAAGTAGATGTCACTGTATCAGCATTCACTTTTCCCACTTTTCTTTGGCAAGACATTGTGTGCCAAGATGAAAATCACAGCATGATAGGGGACGGCAAAATCACTAGCTTTGAAGAATCTTTTTGTTCCATTTTTGGGTAGACTGCTCCGTGACATGGAATCTATTACCAGTCTTTTGTGGTGTCCATTTCCCTAACCACTTGAACTTTTCCTTGTACACCACCTCAATATCACTGTTGGGGCATTGTAATATTCCAGCTAGGTCCCTTCGTGTCAAAATATTCTTTGACCCCGTACTGTAGTAACCAAAGAAGAAACCTCCATACTTGTCCTTGTCCTTTATGTTGGCATGAAATTCTCTAATGAGGTCAGGGTAATAGTACTTTGGTAGCCTCAACAATCCATCCCAACCTAATTTGGCGAACATCTCTGTGATGTGGAGGTAGGCATCCACATTCTCGGCTACATCCTTCTCAATAATGATCTATTTATGCATGTACTCCAAGTACCACTGCTGATTCTCCAATGAGGTAAACCTTGATTCATCATATGTGGGTTCATGAGGTGGTTCAGGAGGTGGTTGATGAGGTAGCTGAGATGAGGAACCTTCCCCTCTATGCCTCTTGGGCCATCTAGACCTCGAAGAGCCACCTGCCATCTTTGTTCTCGACATTATCCTGCATATAGGAACACAGATAGTTATTAGTGATGCTACAGGTATGCCAAATAGGGATGCATTCCATACAATAAAATCCGATCCCTAGGAACACATTCGTCATTAACACCTCATCTGTACCCACATTAAATCCTCAAATTGTTAGGATTACAATTCACATATGATAGGAGATAAAAATTGAGTAGTCCTTTGAGTAAAAGGAGAATGATAGTCAAATTAATAATCGCACATAGGGAATATGTATACCAGGGTTATTGTTGCTAAACTAGCTTTAATATCCTATGTGGCCTTTGAAATGCACATTAATTGACTAGTTAATACCCCAAGGATATTACTCAATTCAATAATTCATATAAAAAATCTCCATTCCTACGAAAATTATCCATCCTAAGGAATAAGGGTAACAAAATTGAAACTTCATCAAATAGAGACTACATTGTCCAAAACTCATCATCTATTCATCACCTATCACTAATAGACTCTATTTCCTATCATGAAATTCAATAATTAAAACCCAAATTAAACATATAATTCACAAATGCATGTAAGGGTATAATTATCAAATCTCAACAATTAGCCTCTAATTCATGTAGCTCATACTTTATTCAATCTTAAAACATATAATTAACATCCAAAATAAGCTATCTAACTCAAAATATGGACTAGAAATACTCGCATTCAAATTTGACGAAAATAGTACAATTATTCCTAGTCCAAGAAAATTTGTAAATTGGATGTATTTAACCATAACACTTAATAATGAGATTAAATAAAGTAGGAGAAGTTGAAAGTGATCAATCATACCTTTGAAATTTAGGTGAAAAAGTGCTAAATAAACAAAGTCTCTAAGTGGATGAAGTGCTTGAAGACCTTGAGAAATTCTCTCTTTCTCCTCAAGATCTGTAGATAGATCGATTGTAATGGAGTGGGAGATGATGTTTTTGTGAATTAAAGGGTAGATGAATGTGTAGGAAGAAGCATTAGGAAGTAGAAAAGAGGGGTTCTTGCCAAGGAAAAGAAAGAAGATAAAGAGTTTTTGAAAATTTGAGCATGAGAAACCCTTTTTCACAAAATCTGGACGAGGCGGCAGGCATTAGATTGGCGTAAAATAGAAGTGCAACAGAGTTTGGCCTCTAACCTTGGTCGTGGAGAAGGCCGTGGCGCGGCCTTGGTTAGAAGTCTTAAAATTCGTATTTTCTTCACTCCAAATCAATTTTCAAAACTCCTACCTAACACTTTGATGTTCTAGTGAGTGCTTGCATCATGAAAATTTAGTACTAATCACTAGAAAAAAATGCATAAAGGAAAACTGGACTCCCTTGAATGTGATGCTTCATGTACTCATCCACCAATTAAAGTATTCCCTTTTTTCATTGGACTTGTGAAAGACTCAACAAACACATTACTAACAAAATTATATTAAACTAATGTACCAATAAACAAATATTACTAAGATGTTGGGTTGCCTCCCAAACAGTGCTTTGTTTAGCGTTGTTAGCTCGACGTTTAATAGGTTCTCACGAATTGGGGTCATAGAGGCAGTGAACCTCCCTCACTTGATCATTAAAGTCTCCTCCAAGGTAGAACTTGAGTCGATGTCCGTTGACTTTGAATGTCCCTTGTCCTTGTGTGTGATTTCTACAACACCATAAGGGAAAACTTGGTTAACCACAAACGGTCCAGACCATCTAGACTTAAGTTTACCTGGAAAGAGGCGAAGTCTAGAATTAAAAAGTAGGACTTGGTCTCCTGGCTGGAACTCCTTCGGCTGCTTGATATTGCGATCATGCATTGCCTTCATCTTTTCCTTATAAATCCTTGCACTTTCATAAGCTTCTTGATAGCCACTTCATCGAGTTCATTCAGCTGAAGCTTTCTCTTCTCACCTGCACAATTAAGATCAAAGTTAAGGCTCTTAATAGCCCAATAAGCCTTATGTTCTAACTCCACAGGTAAGTGACAGAATTTTCTATAAACCAGTCTATAAGGAGTAGTTCCTATAGGAGTCTTGTAGGCTGTCCTATAGGCCCATAATGCATCATCTAGCTTAAGTAGACCAGTCCTTCCTAGAGTGCTTAACTGTTTTTTTCAATATTCTTTTCAATTCTCTGTTTGTTATTTCAACCTGACCACTACTCTGTAGGGTGATATGGGGTAGCTACTTTGTGAGTCACACCAAACCTACTGAGCACTTTTTCAAATTGTTGGTTACAAAAGTGAGTGCCCCTATCACTGATTATTGCTCGTGGTGTGCCAAATCGTGTGAACAATTTTTCTTAGAAATTTCACCACTACCCTAGCATCATTCGTAGGTAAAGCTTGAGCCTCCACCCACTTAGAGACGTAGTCAACTGCCACTAAAACATACTTATTCCCAAAGGATACTGAAAAGGCCCCATGAAATCTATCCCCATAAATCAAATATTTCACATTCAAGAATAACAGATTGGGGCATTTCATCCCTATGAGAGAGATTACCTGATCTTTGACACTCATCACATTTCTCAACATACCTTCTGGCATCTTTAAACAAATAGCCTAGTAGAAACCTTATCTCAAGGATCTTTCTTGCCTGTCCCATTAGCTTGGATAATGACCTCCAGCGGGCCCCTTGTGACAATGCTCTAGAATGTCCTCCGCCTCAGGATAGTCCACGCACCTCCGTATGACATGATCTGCACAAATCTTAAACAAATAAGGGTCATCCCATAAGTAATGTTTCAAATCAGAGAAGAATTTCTTCTTCTTCTGATGAGTCATTTCTTGGGGAGAACCCGTGAAGCCAAATAATTAGCTATATCAGCAAACCATGGAGTATGAGGATAGGAAGAAGAAAAAGTATAGAGCCTCTCATCAAGGAATTCTCATTGATTTCTCCCTCGTGTGGATCTTCCTAGTTGGTCATTCCCAAGGCGAGAAAGGTGATCTGCCACCAGATTCTCTGCTCCTTTCTTGTCCTTGATCTCAATGTCAAACTCCTGCAGCAATAACACCCATCTAATCAGTCTAGGCTTAGCATCATTCTTACTCAAAAGATATCTAAGTGCAGAGTGATCAGTGTATACAATAACTTTAGACATAATAAGATATGATCTAAATTTATCAAAAGCATAAACTATCGTCGAGTAGCTCTTTCTCTGTTGTGATATAATTCTCTTGAGTATCAGTCAGAGTTTTGCTCGCGTAGTAGATAGGACGAAAATGCCTATCCTTTCCTCTGTCCAAGTACTGCACCCACTAGCAAAATCACTAGCATCGCACATTAGTTCAAAAGGTAAAGACCAATCAAGTGCTACCATAATTGAGGAAGTGAGTCAATTTCTCTTTTAAGATACAAAAAGGCATTCAGGCAATCATGATCAAAATCAAAGGAAACATCATTTTCTAAGCAATTTCGTTAAAGGTCTAGGCTATCTTGGAAAAATCTTTGATAAACCTTCTATAAAAACCAACATGTCCAAGAAAGCTCTTAATTGCCTTAACTGAAGTAGGTGATGGTAATTTTTCTATGGTTTCTACTTTTGCCCTATCTACTTCAATGCCTTTCTTTGAAATTTTATGACCTAACACTATGCCTTCTTGAATCATAAAATGGCATTTTTTCCAATTTAGCACTAGATTGGTTTCCTTACACCTTCTAAGTACCCTATCTAAATTAATAAGACACAAGTCAAAGGAATCACCAAAAATAGAAAAATTGTCCATAAATACCTCCATGATGTCCTCGACTAGGTCATCAAATATGGCTACCATGCATCTCTGAAATGTTGCCTGGTGCATTGCAAAGTCCAAAGGGCATCCTCCGGTATGCAAAAGTGCCATACGGGCAGGTGAAGGTCGTCTTTTCTTGATCTTCAGGGGCTATTGGGATTTGAAAGTACTCCGATAGTCCATCCAGGAAGCAATAATACTCGTGCCCAGAGAGTCTCTCCAACATCTGGTCAATGAAGGGTAACGGGAAGTGATCCTTGCATGTAGCATTGTTCAGCTTCCTGTAGTCTATGCAGACTCTCCATCTAGTGACGGTCCTCATCGGGATGAGTTCGTTCTTCTCGTTTGGCACTACCGTCATGCCTCTTTTTTTGTGTACTACCTGCACAGGGCTCACCCAAGAACTGTCAAAAATAGGATAAATCATCCCTGCATCAAGTAGTTTAATTACCTCCGCCTTCACCACATCTTTCATGTTCGGATTTAGCCTCCTTTGAAGCTGTACTACTGACTTGAAATCTTCTTCTAGTAAAATCTTATGAGTGCAAAGGAAGGGCTAATGCTCTTGATGTCAGATATCTTCCATGTGATTGCTTCCTTATGCTCCTTCAACACTTGAAGTAGCCTTTCCTTCTTCTGTTATTCTAGTCCCGATGCTATGATAACTGGTAATTTTGAATTTTCTTCCAGGAATGCATATTCCAAATGGTCGGGCAATCTCTTCAACTCCAGCACAGGGGGGTTCTCAATTGAAGGCTTAAGACCACCCCCACTCATTCCGTCTAACTCTTCAAATGGCTTGATTCTCCTCATTGGCTCCTTAACTTCTAAGTAAGCCACTTGTTCCTTGACTTCTAGGTCGAAGAATGAACTTTCCCCATGAGTGATACATGATTCCAATGCATCATCTGTAGAAATCTCCTGCAAAATAGAAAATGCCTCGATATCAGTACTATCTGCATAAAAACATGTATCATCCTTATCTAAGAATGTCTCATGGCTTCAGGTATCCTGAAGACTCACTTCCTCATCCTCTACTCTAAGAGTCAACTTCCCTGCATGAACATCTATCAAGGCTTTAGCAGTAGCCAGGAAAGGTCATCCTAGAATTAGAGGGATCTCTAGATCATCTTTCATATCTAGTATGACAAAATCACAGGAAAAATGAATTTATCTATTTTGACCAAAACATCCTCTATGATACCCCTAGGATATTTAATAGAGCGGTCTGCCAACTGTATACTCATCCTAGTGGGGGTAGGATCTCCTAGACCTAGTTTCAAATACATATTCATATGGCATTAAATTAATGCTAGCCCCTAGGTCAGCTAAGGCCCTATCAACAGATAAACTACCGATGTCACAAGGAATAGCGAAACTCTCTGGGTCTTTCAATTTCTATGGCAGTTTGTTCTGTAGAATAACTGAGCATTCTTCATTCAGCGTGACAATTGAAAGTTCTTCCAATTTCCTTTTATTTGTCAGCAAGTCCTCAGGAACTTCACATATTTAGGCATCTGCGATAAAGTATCAACAAACGGTATGTTAATATGTAGTTGTTTGAAAAGTTTTCAAAAACTTACCAAATTGCTCATCTTTATGGTCTTTCTACAGCCTATTCAGATATGAAATAAGAGGCTTGTATTCTTTCACTATCTTTTTCGTTGGCTCCACCTCCTTGCCCTACTCATCCTCTTTTTCTTCAACTCCTTTTTTAGTAGAATTCTCCTCTTTCTCCCTTGTTTTCTCACCTTGCAACTCTTTCTCACTTCTTAATGTGACTTGCTTTTGCCTGCTCCCTCGGGTTGGTCTCGGTGTTGCTTGGGAGGGTCCCTTGAGGTTTTTCTGAAATCAACTTAGCGATTTGGCCAATCTGATTCTCTAGATTATGTATACTGGCTTGTTGATTTCTTAAAAATGCCTCAATGCTTTGGAAGCGTGTCTTAGATGTCTGGATGAATTTGGTCATCAGTTCTTCCAGACTCAGCTTTTTCTCCTGAGGCTAGTGCTACTGGTTGAAGCCTGGTGGAGGTTGTCTTTGCTGTCCTTGATTCCCCCATGAGAAGTTGGGGTGATTTCTCCATCCAGGGCTATATGTGTTGCTATAGGAATTATTTTGGGGTCTCGGTGCATTTCTCATGTAGTGAGCATGTTTGTCAGTGTTCTCCGTGGCATCAAACACTAGACATTCTTGATGACCATGACCTCCCCAACAAAGGTCGCAATGTATCACTTGAGCTGATCTTTGTGCAGTTAAAAGTCCATCTATTTTCTTGCTCAATGCTTCCACCTCGACCGCCAATGCCGTGACTACATCTACACCATGGACTCTTACTGGCTTAGGAGGTCTGGAACGTCTGCCCTGCCATTGGTAGCTATTGATTACCATTTCCTCTATCAACTCAGTGGGCAGCTTCTGGTAGTCTTGCTATTTAGAGTCCCTCCGACAGCTACATCTATCATCTGCCTGGTTGCTCGGACTTCAGTCCATTGTAGAAAGTCTGCACTTGAAAGCCATAACGGTAACCTGTGATGAGGACACTTCCTTAGCAGTTCTTGAATCTCTCCCACGTGTCATAGAGAGTCTTTGATTCCATTTGTGCATACAAGGAGATGTAGTTTCTCATTTTAGTAGTTTTGGCTGGTGGGAAGTATTTGGCTAGAAATCTTTCAGCCATCTGTCCCATGTTGTGATGGACCCTCGAGGTAGCGAATTCAGCCACTGCTTTGCCCAGTTCCTCAATAAAAATGGAAATAGCCGCAACCTAATGGCATCTTCTGATACCCCATTCATCTTGAATGTGTCGCAAATCTCAAGAAAATTTGCAATAGTGGGCATTTGGGTCTTCGTTTGGGAGGCTATCATATTGGACGTATTGTTGTACTATTTAGAATTACATTGGGCTTGATTTCAAAGTTGTTTGCCTCCACTCGTGGTCTAACTATGCTAGCTCTGTCCCTGTCAAGTGTGGCCTAGCATAATCAGACATAGTCAATTGCTGTGGTTGCTGCTAGCTGGTTTTGAGCATTCTCCTGATTAGAGAGGAGTTTCATTGACTATGGGGTTGTTATTGGGGGTTGTGCCATCTCTAGAAAGCACTGGTGTTCTAATTCAATCTCCTCCCCCCTTTGTCTGAGTCTCTTCTCGAAGTGCTCGAAAGAACGTTCGTTCAATCTCCGGGTCTTGCTCCAAAAGTGCAGCACGACTACTCCTTGTCATGCACCAGAGCAAATGCCTGTAAGTCGTGCACAAAAACAGCTATCAAATATTAAAAAATTAACAATAATAAATATGAAAGTAAATAAACAAATAGAAAAACAATGGTTAAAGTAATAAATCTCAAGTGTTCCTAATATCACAGTCCCCGGCAACAGCGCCAAAAACTTGATGTCTACCGAGATATACTACAGATCGTTAGGCAAGTATACCTATCATTCTATAGTATAGTGTAGGTGAATATCAGGTATCGTTTCCCACAAGACTATGACTACTAGTACTAACTCTTAGTTCTATTATTTAACCTTAAAAAGAGTGAATGAGAATTAATTCAATTGTTGTAAAATTAACTAAACACTAATCTAATTTACCAAAATAGGATAACACTAGGACACTACAGTAATTGAATTCAACAATTAATCAAGAGAGAACCTAGATTGGGAATCCCCCTAGTCGTCCTCGTAGTATTTCAATTCATGGTCAATTAAGTTACCAATTTTTCTAGACCCAAAAATCCCTTTTATGGCGTATAACCTTTTTCAAGGATTATACTCCCTATCCTTTTAGTTGATTAGTGAGAATCTCTTCTTCACTAAAACCCTAAAAGAATGATTCAGAAATGTGGATTTCACAAAATGAGTTAGGTTTGAATCTAACTTGGGAAGACCTAAGCCATCCTATCTCTAGTGATTCTTGCAGGCCTTTTTATTTGTGAAGTGATTCAATTCAACTCAAGTAATTTCTCAATTAACTTACGTTGAAATCATGGATTAGAAAAGAGCGTGCACAACTCAATTCAATCAAACAAATTAATTCACAAATAAATCTAGGTAAAAGAGTAACTTTCATTAACCAAACTGAATCAATCCACAACAAGTAAACTAGGGTTCAACCCATCTAGGTTCATAACAAATTAGTTCATAATGGAATAAGAAAATTCAACAATCAACAGAGGAAGAACAATAAAACCCATTCTCATGGTGAATTTGAGTCTTCAAGTGTTGTTGTGGAGATCCTCCTTCCTTTATTGCTGCAATCCTCTTACTTAGAATCCTTGCAAGTGTCCTTCTTGATTCGTTGGAGGGTGGAGTCTTGAAACCCTTGCTTCTTGCTTGGTGTTTCTTTCACTCGTTCTCTCCTTTGAAGTCTAGAAGCCCTATTCTGTCCGTCCCCCTTTTTGCCAACTGAATCCCCCTATTAAAATCTTCAAAATCTCATCAAAACGTGTCAATTTGCAACTGTAACAATTAGGTCGCGGGGAAGGCCGTGTTGTAGCCTTGCTCGTGGCCTCCATCAAAAGTGCTGCCTTTGTTTTGCTTCTCTGGACGGACCTTCTGACCTAGGCCGTGGGGAAAGGCCATGGCGCGGCCATGCCCATGGCCTTGGTAAGAAAGTTTACTTCTCTTCTATTTCCTTAGGCTATCATTCTGACCTTGGCCGTGGGGAAGGCCATGGCGCGGCCTTGCCTACGGCTTTGGTCCAAAATTCTACTTCTTCCTTAAAAGCTCCACTTGGCAAGTTCAACACTTCACTTGAGGGATCAACTTTGAATATATGGTGAATTAAGTGCAGTGTTCACCAGTTGACCTCAATTAGCATAGATACAAGTGGGAATCCTATCAAACATACCAAAATAACTGAATGAATAATAATCACACTCAAGGACTCTAAGTAGAGAAAAATAAACAAATAGGTGATAAAATAACTAAAAATCTCCTACAAACCTACACCTAAATCCTAAGAAAAGACTATGTCACCGTGGCACATATCACTTACTACGAAGAGGTTATGTCTATGTAGACTCCTTGAAGTGGCGTGAAGCTATAAAATCCAAAATAGATTCTATGCTCGAAAACAAAATATGGATCTCGGTCGAGCCACTCAAAGGGGCAAAGCCCTTAGGGTGCAAATGGGTCTTTAAAAGAAAGACCAACATGGATGGTAATATGAATACTGATAAATCAAAGAGTTAGAACATTTATTTTGTTGAGATCATCAAAGAGTTTGATTTTTCCAAAAATGAAGACAAGTTTTGTGTATACAAGAAGGTGAGTGGGAGAGTTATCATTTTCTTTAACACATTATGTGAATGACATATTATTGATGGGAAACGACATACCTATACTTCAAAATGTAAAAGTATAGTTGTCCAAGAATTCTCCATGAAAAATTTAGGAGAAGCAACCTAAATGTTGGGAATTAAGATTTATAAAGATAGATCTAAAAGGTTGTTTGGCCTTTTTTTACGTACATAGAAAAGATGTTGAAAGGGTTTAGCATAGAGCCATCAAATGCGAAAGATCACTGTTTTTTGCAATAGGATGTATAAAATATGTTATGCTATGTACGAGATTTGATGTCTCGTATGCTCTAAGTGTTATGAGCAAATATCAACATAATTCTGTTGAGTATTACTAGATAGATGTCAAAAACATCCTAAAGTACTTAAAAAGGAATTGATTAATTAATCTTAACTTATGGAGTTCACACTTTAAAAGTGTATAGGTTTATAGACGTAAATATTTAATTATTTAAGAATGATAATAGATTGCAATTTATACTTGTGTTCATGTTGAATAGTGGTATTGCTAGTTAGAAGAGTTCTAAACTAGACACTACAATAGATTCTATAACAAAGGCCAAGTGCTGTGAAGCTTTAGAAGTTAAGTTGGATCTAGAAGTTCATTATTGAACTTACGGTCTCATCTATGATCCAAACAAGTATTTTGATTATACCATTTATTTAAAGAAATAATTGATAAAAACAACGTAAAGATAGATGAGATTCCTAGTGAAGTCATGTATTGATCAATCGACTAAACCATTATCTCAAAAGAAACATGATAGTCATGTAGAATTATTCAATATAGAGTATATGAAGGATTGGTTTTAGTTAAAGTGAGAGATTGACTTGTAATTTGACCAACTATTTGTTTGGTTGTTATTTATGCAATAATGATGATATGGCATTTTATCATTTTGAAATTTATTTATTTTCTTAATGATAAAGTCCTTAGAATAATATTTGTTAATCTTAAAATATTCTTAATCATGGTATGACTAGAGACCATAAGAGTATCTTTAGTGTGGAATGTTGTGCTTTAACTCTATTAGTCCATAATCCGCAATTAGTTATGTGTACAATAGAAGTTGGGTATAATAAGAAACACAAATTGATAGTTAATGATCAATATAGGATTCACCACTCTTAATAGTGGGAGAGTATATCCCTATTATGGCCACACTTATTGAAATATCAGCTTAGAAATATTTACAAACGAGTCAATAATTTATTGAAAAATGAGTTGAATTTTAGAAACAAGAAATAGTAATAATTAGTACGTTAAGAGTTGGCACTTATACCTTATTCTTGTACCAATTTAGAATATAGTATGGTGAAATGATAATAGTTACTCGGAATCTAATTCATGGATAGGTAAAGTCAATCACTTGATTTTTCTGACACTTGGGTGGTCATGATGTCTGGTTAGAGGGCAATCTTGATCTATTAATATAATTTAATTAATTTTGATTAATGATAAATTAAAGTTATTTAATTTATCCAATCTTAGAATTCTTGTGACTAAATTGACTTTAGTCCAAGTGGGAGTTTATTGATTTTGTACTAAAGCCAATTAATTCTAAGATTATAATTTATATTTATTACCAAGTGATTAGGAATCTAAAAGGTCACACACAAAAGAACTAATTCTTAGGTTAAATTGATATAAATAATTATGTGATAATTATGGAATTGATTTGTGAAATAATTAATCCTAAAGACTTATTAATAAATAGAGTAATTATAATAGTGGAAGAATTTCCTTTTGAAGGAAATTAGAACATACTAAATATCTTATTTGATAAGATATTCTAATATATAAGGGTTACTTATTATCGATTTCGTGTAGAACAAGAAAGTCTTAATTATTGATCTATAAACAAGTCCCAAATGCCAAGACTTAAAATGACGTAAGATATTACGTAACAAACGTTAGAAAATTAGAGAAAGAAAAATCGTTTTTCTTTACACAATTTTCTCCACGTCGACGTGTCAAGTGGATCTAGCATATTGACTCGGTGTTAATCAATCCTAATGAGGATCCAAAGAAGGTGTTCATGTGGATACCTTAGAGGCCGGACACTTGAGTGGCTTATGGTTAACATCGTGTATTTTTGTTCAAGTTAATTCCTTTAATCACATCATTAAAGGTATGCTTCTAATTTTGTATTAAAAATCAGTGATCCTAATTAGAAATCAGTTTTAAATTCTACCGAGTCAAATTGTTTTGGCATATTGATTTCCTAACAAATTTGACATTATAGTATTTGACATACTGGAGAGAAATGAGTGATTTTGGAAAAGCTCATTTTTTTAGCTTTAGGCCTAGCAATGGGTAATCGCTGTGAGTGCGCACAACCTGCCTATTCTAGTGTTTCTATCCAAATACAAGAGATATACAATTATAAGTACAATTTATAAATTAAAATTGAATTTTCTCGCACAATGTACAGCGAGTCTCTCATAGTTTTGATAGTGGAATAGAAAATTGGAGACGAAGGAATAACGGAATAGAAAATATGAAATGGAGGACCAAGGGGGGGAAGAAAAAAATGTCAGTGGAGGAACTTGGACTCCACCTCAGGATAAAGAAGGAACTCAAGTCTCTTTTGGTGGCCAACTCCCAGAGTTGGGTTGGTTTTATTGACTATATAGATAATACGCTTAATCTCCAAATTGAAACTCTACTACGGACATTAAAAAAGTGATCTGTTCTACAAGGTTTATATTCTTATTTTTCTCAGGTGGGAAAAGATGACCAATCTTTGAGCTGTGGGATAGTGGGGGTGAACATTCTTAGAATATTTAGGAATAGGAGTTTTTCTCAAAGTTGGATAGAATTTCAACTTTTTTTTTAGCACAAACACCATAAGTATATTGAATAGTGCAACTTACAATTACAACCTGGTCAGTGATACAGCCAAGTTGTGAGCCTGGCGTATCTCCGATCTATTAGTCTTGTCAATACAACATTTAGAAAGGAAAGAAACTAAATACAAAATATCAAACAACAAAGTATGAAGATCATAAGGTGCACTTGATATATTATTTAGACAATGTATTAGTTGAAGACTATCAGTAAAAAGGGAGATAGAGTGAAATCCCTTTTGGATCGCTGACTGAGTGGCTTTGAGACATGCCATTGCTTCAGCCTGTAGTGGAAGAGCTGGCTTGAATAAACTCCCCTATGGTAAATAATTGCAACTTACGACTGTTATAGCAAGCAATACCAATTGAAGCCATACCCGTTTGGTAATTATAAGATCCATCAACGTGAAAAATGATCTCATTTTCTGTTGATGTGAATGCCGCAGCAATTGTGCGAAGGGTTAAATTGGTCGGTAAAGGATATGATGTGGATGAGATTTGTCCTGATATTTCAGCTTCACGGTCCACAACCTTGGCATTTATATTTGAGATATCCTTAAAATAATCCATACGTGATGCTTGGCTGTAGATATCATTTGCTGTATTCATAACCACTATTGGGTTAAAAATCATATCATTCCAAATGTGATTATTACGACCAATCCAAATGCACCAACATATGACAACTGATCGTCTGACGAGTTCTTTGTCTGTGACCTCCTGGAACCATTGTTGCACCCATGTTGTGAAAGGTTGCTTATGTCCAACATCAAAGTTTAATCCAAGGGATGAAATGCGCCATACTCTCTTGGAGGTGTCACATTCAAGTATTAAGTGCTCAACTGATTCCGGCTCCACTTCCACAGCGAGGGCATATGGGCAAGAGTACTATGCCTTTGTTGAATAGGGATAATAGTGTAGGGACAAGCATTTTGTAGAAGTCTCCAAAAGAAGAATATCATTTTTGGGGTTAGTTTCAGTTGCCAAAGAGATTTGAAGCAAGAGTTAGAGGTGTTGAATAGAATGTGGGTCTTGAAATATAATGTGAGGACTACACATGGGTTTAGAAATAAGTGCCAAATTTGATGCTAGATGATAGGCAGATTTGATGGAATAAGCTCCATTTCTCTCCATGGACCAGATATATTTATCTTGATGAGGTTGCATGGGGATATATAAGGACAGGATGTTACGAACAAATTTTTCAGGAAAAAGCACAGAAAGTAGTGATTTCCTCCAGTTTCTTAGCCTCATCAATTAGATCACTTACTTTGACTGAGAGATGCAAAGTGGGGGTAAGATGAAATCTCAAAGGGTTGTGTAAGTGTGGAATCCAATTGTCTGTAATGTGTATAGATTGACCATTTCCTATTCTCCATTTAATTCCTTTTACTAGCAAGTCCCATCCCCATAGGATACTACGCCATCCCCAGGAAGAGTTTGATGAAGGTTTAGTTGATAAAAATGGAGATCGTGAGCAGTACTTTTGCCGAAAAAATGTAGATATAAGGGAGTTTTCATTTGTAGTGATTTTCCTTGCGATTTTCCCAAGGTAGGCCTGATTTAGCAATACAGTGGAACGCATACCTAGTCCTTCATGAAATTTTGATTTGCACATTAAATCCCATGATTTCCAGTGTATACCTCTTCCCTCTTTGTCTCCATTCCAGATGAATCTGGCAATTTGTCTATCAATGTTCCTTGCAATTGATGTGGGCAATTTGAAAACAGCTAGAGTGTATTGTGAGATTAGAAGACAACACATATTTTGCCACCGTGACACGTCCTACGATCGAAAGAGAACCTGCTTTATAGGAAGAGATTTTATTTGTGATCCGATCTTCAATACTCTTGAAGAGCTGTCTCTTAGTTTGGCCAAAGTGCAGATCCAGTCCCAAATATATACCAATATTGGAGGCCTTTTTTATGCCCAGACTTTCCATAAACTTGCAATTGGACTATATTTTGTGTATTGGGGCTAAAAACAATTATTGACTTCTGCCGATTGATCTGTTGTCCAGATACTTGAGAATATAAATCAAATGTCTGCAATAGAGCCTGTATTGTCGACTCTGTTATCTCCAAAAAAAGAATACAATGATCCGCAAACATTAGATGAGAAATGGACATCCCTTTTTTACAAATCGAAATTCCTCTGCATAATTTTTCTTCATCTAATTTGCGAAGGACATCCGATAATGCTTGTTGACAGATGATGAATAAATACGGAGATAGGGGACAACCTTGGCGAAGACCCCGATGCATGGAGAAGGAGTCAGTATGATTTCCATTAACCGAGATAAACATAGAAGCTGTGCAGATACAGTTTCTGATGATAGAGATCCATTTATCCAAAAACCCTATCCTAACTAGAATGTTAAGTAGAAAAGACCAAGATACTCGATCAAAGACTTTACTCATATCCAACTTGATAGCTGGCAAACGACTTCCTACCTTTCTTATTTCGTTTAATAAACTCCATAATTTCATGAGTTATAAGGATATTGTCAGTTATGGAGCGTTGGGAGACAAATGCATTCTGATTTAAAGAGATCAAGTTCGGAACAACCTTTTTTAGACGATTCACTAATACCTTTGCCACTAATTTGTACATTATGTTACAAAGGCTAATTGGTCTGAAATGCGAAAGCTTGGCAGGGTTATTATTTTTGGGTATCAGGATTACCTTGGTGACATTCCATAACTCCAAAGATGTCTGGTGATTTAGGCACTTTAAAACAAAATCCGTCACATCATGACCTACAATATCCCAATATTCCTGAAAGAAACAAGCTGGAACACCATCTGGCCCAGGTGCCTTCCATTTAGGCATCAGAAAGAATGCATCTTTTATTTCACTGGCATTAAAAGGCAAGTCCAATCCTTGAACTTCCGAGTTAACTAGTTTTAATCTGAGATGATCTAAGAAAAAATTACTCCTTTGAGTCCAATCCTATATATTATCCGTGTTCACTTCGGGGACCGACGATTGGTATAGGGATTTGAAGTAGTGAAGTGTATACTGGAGAATATCCTGTTGATCATTCAACCATAATCTTTCTTTCGTCTGCAGTTGCGATATATATTTATGTGATTGTCTTCGAGAAGCCGCTTTATGGAAAAATTTTGTGTTTTTGTCTCCATCGTGAAACCATAATAATTTAGATCTTTGTTTCCAGTAATCTGCTCTACATTGTAATAGGAAGTCCAGGTGTTGTCGTAGCCTCTAGTCAGCTTCTTGATTTGCCGTTAAATGTGAAGAGTCCGAAGTCATCATGTTTTGCAATTCCTCTATATGTTGAAGTGCTTGCTTTATCTTGTAGTCTAAGCTTCCGTATGCATGTCTCTCCCATGACTTTAGATGCATCAGAACTCTCTTTAAGGTGATTATGAAAGGAATATTACTTTGTCCTTGGTCGTTATTTGGCTGTTTAGTATGCCATACTTTTCTACCAATTTGCCGGCAAGCCTCATCTCTAGTCCAAAATGATTCAAATCTAGGCAATTTTCTGGCATGTTGGAATGAGAAACAAGTGTCCACTATTGTGGGTCCATGATCTGATCTATGAATAGGTAGGTTCCTAAGGCGTGCTTTTGGGAAGGAGCTAAGCCAATGAGTGTTTGCAAAGGCCCTGTCTAGACGTTCATAGACTGCATCAGATTTCCTGTTGTTGGTCCATGTATACCAAGAGCCTAAGTTGTTGAGCTCTTTCAGTCCCATGCTGTCTAGCAATGCCTAAAACGAATCCAATCCCTGAATTGGTCTAGTTGATGAAGAAAGTTTCTCATTTGCATTTAGGACTTGGTTAAAATCTCCAGCTAGCAGAATTGGTTGACCTGGATCGCCTAAGTAGGAGGAAATTGAGCTCCATACTTTGGGACGATACTTACAAATAGGATGGCCATAGACCAGAAAAAGATACCATGAAAGCCCATATTTTTCATCTACTTTTATACATATAAAGTTGTCTATCTTAGTTAGAACAGTTAAAGACACATACTTAGTTCAAGCAACACATAAACCTCCTGCACTACCTATAGGGGAAACTAATTCCCAGGAACAAAAGTAAGTTGAAGAAAGCCATTTCAACATGGGGGAATATTTAGTTTTAGTTTCCATAAGAAAAAGTACATCCGGTTTATATGATTGGGTCAGATTACCAACTGCTTGAATTGCCAAAGGCTAAACCATTCCTCTGCAATTCCAGCTAAGAATCCTCATGAGTGAAAGGGGAATTATTTTGGAACAACTCCCCGAAACCCACTGCTAGTGCTTGTTCCAACTTCCGTATGCCATCCACAGTTAAAAGTGAGTATGACATCCAACCTAGCTGCAAGAATGCTAGCCTCTTGTATCATTTCAATATTGTCATCATTAGCCTCTTCCGAGTGTGTTAGAAGATCAGAGTGATTCTGAATAAAACGAGCCAGCTTTCGTTTCCTATAACTATGACATCCCAAAAAAGTCGAACATTTACGTTTCCTTGCCTAAGAAGAAAAATGAATAGTACCCATCTCGTCTACCAGCCATAAGGAAGATTGACTCAGAACCTCAGGGAGTTGGATTCGTGCATGTCCTCTTCATCAGATGAAGAAGTTTCCGATGCTGAGAAAAAGAAATCCTCATTCTCTGAGTCCGAATAAGTGCCAGTTTTCAACTTCTTGACTGATGGTTGAAGATTATCCGTCGCCTCTCTTTTCACCCGTGTAGTTGTAAAGGCAGTCCCGAACATTGTTTTAAAGAACGCGATCCTTCGTATATAATTAGTTGTCTCGGTGGTTGGAATCATCAAACCCGCGTTCGGCATCCTCTTCGATTTCCATAATGGAGAAGGCATTTGTCGAGGGTGTAGCCTGCATAAGATCCTCAAGAAGAAATAAGGTTAGGCAAGTGAAAAGTTGTATTATAAGTTTCTGCCCCCAAATATCTTATTAAACCCAACCGAATAGTCCTTGGAGAAAAGTTGGAGAGTCCAGAATCGAGCGGAATGATCTGTAGACTGACATTGGAAGCCTAAGGATTTGACGCCAAAGCCCAAGAAGATGTCTCATAATATTCTGGACGGGAGAGATTAAAAATGGGCCTAGTTGAAGTGGTTGCAGTCCTGCAACAAGAGAGAGACGATCCACAAAGACCAAGTTGGATGGGCCATAAGAATGCAATAAACGATCCATAATCCAGCTTTTAATATAGTTTGTTTTCAACCGAATGGGAGTAGTAACAACATGTTGGTTTCCCTCATCCGACACATTTTCTGATAAAAGTTCCAGCTGTACTCTACCCTCATCTGATTCTTGCAGCCCAAGAAGTAGGCTAAAGTCAAGTTATATTCAGATGGATAAAACTTAGATCATCGCTCAAAAAAAAAGTATGAAAGATTCCTAGCATCCAAAAAGCCTGTTCTAACTTCTGTCAGAGATCCCCAGCTAGCGATGCAAGCTTACAACCAGTTTCTTGATTAAAACACTCCGATGGTATCCCTCTAATTCGTACCCATAACAACACATAAGTTGGCAGCATATTGGAGAAAATCAAACCTGGTTGCCATCTCATCAACATAGGCAAGGCTCCATCAATGGCATAAGGTCCATTATCCAAAATTGCTAACATAACTTCAGTTGAAATAAACTTGATGATATAATATTTATCTTCACAACCGACTAACCAAGCCTGGGAACCCCATTGAGATCTGATATAGTCTTGGATTTTGTGGAAAGAAAAGGTTCGATAGTCCAAAACATGACCAATCAAGCAGTTTTGATATCTGGATTCACTAGTCTCTGTTTCCATAGCTGAAATAGGCCAATAAAGACCAAAACGAAGTGATCTATATGTTGTTGAATAAGTTTGTTGTAGAGTAGAGACGTCCCTTTCCTCTTCAGAGAAATCTGGTCTAGAGTGAGAATCAGACCCTCCGTCTGACCAAAAACTTTCACCAAAACGTCCCGTGAGATCCATATATTTACCTTGTATGGATAATGACTAAGATTTGTCTGACTCAGCAACTTGCTATTACTCAGGGAAAGAAAGTAGAGAGAGATGTGTATTTGACAGATAAACTACTGGTAACTTCTGAAGATAAGGGAAGTTAACAGCGGATAGGGAGATAATATTTGGGTAGCGATGAGCGTCTTTATAGAATGATTCCCTAATAAAAACAAACAGGATGATAGGCTGCCTTTATGGAAAGATTCCGTAACAGAAACAAACAAGATGATAAGCAGGGTTAGTGTTAATGATACGAAGAATGTCCTTTCGGAGAGAGGCTCACGAGAGAGAAATTTTGTGATTGTTTTAGTTCACAGCGAGTGAGTGACACGTGACATGCCACGTGGTACACTAGAACTAATCACACATCACCAAATAATACAAGATATGGTCCACTATTGTCACATAATGATAAATTATTGATTCTAATACACCACGTAATAATGCACGTAGTGTATTGTATACTTTTCCGATCACAGCCCTCTCGTCAGAATTTCAACTTTAATAGCTAAGTATATCACAACCGACATAACAATTCTTCACTCCTTGGACAGCGAAATGCCTTTCTCATGTTTGCGCCGACATAATTTTAGTCAACCTTAGTCGTTTTAGTGGAGCATTTCTTCTAGGAAAAAATCTCATCGAAATGATTAAAATATTTTTTAAGTAAAAAATTAAAAATTAATCTTAGAAAACCATTATACTCTTGATTTTGGAATCCCAAATAGGATTAATTACACTTTATCCCTGTTTGCCTCTTTATGTCCCTCCTTGTAATATTCTCACTTTGACCCCTATAGAAAATTTGTATCATATCACTTTGTTCTTTGACTAACGTTCAAAAGGAATAATTAATTATATAGGTAATTAAAAGAGCAAAATAACTAAAATGATCTTGAATATTGAATTAATAGACTATTTTATCATTTTAATGTAAAAAAGAAAATTTGTTTTATTTTTATCCATCTATTCTCCTCTATTGGAGATAAAAATGACATAGGAATTAGAAGAATAATGGTTGTTTTTTCAGTGTACTCGCAATCCTTCTATAGCCTTCTATTTATATGTTAAAAATATAGGAGTAATAATAATAAAATTATTACAATATTAAATCTCATAATAAGTGAAATTCTGTTCCAAACATAATTGATTGTATAACGGTCGATTTAATAATATAGCCGTTATGATTGTTATTATTATTAATACTCCACAAACGGTCAAATTTTAATGACAATAATATTATGGCTATTATAAATATGACCATTATACTGGTTATAAAAATTCCCTACTTATGTAGTCAAAAGTAACATAAAATAATTAAATAATTCTTTAATATATTTATTTTTATTAAAATACTCCAACAGAGGTTCATTCCCATTTTCAAACCCTAAATCCTTAATCCGAAAGCCTCCTTGATAAAGACATCAAATAAAAAGAAGCATCATCTGGCGCCGGGGCAAAACAAAGCACTACCCAGGAATTTTTTTTTAAAATACTAAAGGATACACATTAAATATGGGACCATAGGCTAACTTTTTTTTTTTTTTTTTTTTTTGAGGAACCATAGGCTAACTTTAGGCATTGCATATGTTATCTATATTAGTTAAATAACGTACATAAATATATTAGCATTTGGACTTGACCTTTAACAATCATTAGTTAGCTCGTTTGTATTATTAAATAGCTAGATTCTCTCTTACAAAATAAAAACTAAAATTAAATGGTCAGATTACTTCATTACAAAACAAAAGTTAAATTGTTATTTTAAGATGAAGTAATATGACATACTATAGCGCATTAATATTAATGGACATGTAATAAAATATTTTTCTATTCTAAGATCACTATGTTGGTTCACAAGTTGTTGGTTCTACAAGATGTATTCTTAATCACAAATTATAAAGATTAACAAACGTTAAGCAGGCAAAATCTACACAGATAAGCAATAAAATAGAAAAACAAGTCATAAAATAAATTTCTTGTGCAAAATGATTGAGATTTCACTTTAGATATGACAAGAAAAATAGTATAATGGAGAGATACCTACCATAACGGAGTTCTACTGTGGAGAATTTGTTAGTCTCAAAGGTGGATTTGGGTTTAGGAATGTAGCAAGAGAAATAATGCAACCGAGAGATACCTATTACAATGGATATCTAACATGTAGAACACTTTAGGTAGAGTGTGAAATTATGAATTGGGTTTTAGGAATATAGCGTGAGAAATAAACAATAGAGAGATACCTATCATAATGGAAATCTAATATGTAGAACTCGTTAGGTAGAGTTTGAAGTTATGAATTTAAAGTTAGAGATGATATATTACTTCTAAAATTTGGAGAATAGTAGGTAAGAGGAAAGTGATTCAAGCTATTGTCTAAAGATTGCATCATTGTATTCATGTTACAATGTTTGTTACATAATATTAAGGGAAAAGACATCTATTAGGCTAATGTAATAAATTATAATATTGAATTTAAAGTAAGTTTTGCCCTCATTAGGAATTATATATAACACTCACCTCTTTTATTATTTAAAAATTTCCGGTGCCCTTAAGGGAAATTTCCCATATATTGAAACATTAATATGCCCTAAAAAAATTTTGTCATCTGCGTATGTTGTTCTTAAAATAAATAATCATTATGCCTTCTAAAAGCATGTACAAAGATAAAAAGAGAAAAAGAAAAGTACCATGCTTATATCTATCATTATATAAGAACTTCTAAAAAATCATTTTTGATTGCACAAATAATAAAAAAGGGAATAAGTGGTGGCATGTTAGAATGAAGAGAAAAATAATTAAAAAAAAAAAGAGAAAAATAAAGGAAAACTAATCCATGCACTTATTACTGAAGGATGTAAAAGACATTTTATTTATATATTTTTGGATGGAAAAGCTATTCATATTGCTCAAACCTTTGTTTTGAAGTACAAAATACTGATAAAATAGATCTCAAGGAAGCAAAATGCAATTGCCACCTAATTACAAGAGCGGTTTAGTATAATTAACCCTTTTATTTATGAAAATAAAATTGTTAACATAGTCATTTTACATTTACCTCTAAAGACGATTTAATTTTTACGAAGCCATTCATGAACTCAAAATAAAAGTAGAACCCATAAACTAAGAAAAGGAATTGGGGCCGAACAATTATCATGCTTGAACAATTATACAAAAGAAAATCCTTGAGAATTTAAGGTAAATATTTCAAATAATAATTAGAAACACAACTGTTGGTAACACCTAGTTAACAACTCAGTATGATAATTACTAAATTTAGATAACTAATTTCATAAATTGTTCACAAACAAAGGAGAACTTTTTTTTTTTATAAAGACATGAGGGTATGAACAATTGTCAATCCCAAACAGTTGCAAATAATCTGCGGTTTTTTTCTTGAATAAAAATAAAAACAGAGAGCCCTGTTTTTCCCTCAATACGAATTTGGATCAGTATTAACATGTGGTAGCAGCAGCTGTATTAGGACCACGGCTAATTATCGATACCCTTTTAGCCGAGGTCAGAATGAGACTAACATTGAAAATAAGCAGAATTTATTATGTTTCATTAAAAAATTAAGCCCAAATTACGTCACACCTTTTTGTGATATATTTTTTTATTTCTCATAATTTCATATAATGTGGAATGAGGCTCAAAATGATAAACAATAAAAAAAATATTACATAAATTGTCAAAATTTATTTACCAAATTTCAAGTCACTTCCACCTGAGTTGTAAGCCATGACAATGCAAAGATTGCCTTGAAGGCTATTGGGTATCTTGATTGAAATATGTATGGAACAATTTCTGAATTGATAGTGGGCATAGATGTTAAAGGCTAGAAATTTGTTTGAGAAAAAATATCTATTAATTCCAAAACACATCATCCGTACGTATATAGATACGATAATACAGACGAATTAGTAGCTAGGGATTCTTAGGTTTTATGATAAGTTTTAACCATGGTTGATGGGGTTATTTTGGGCAGTAAATTTTGATTTATAGTGGAGAAAATCTAGCCACTTTCAACCATCCAAAATCATTTAAGGAAAAATGCAGAAGGGGCAATGGAAAAGAACTAGAAAATGGAGAGGAACGGCGAATGAAAGGATTTAAAAGGAGCAGTTTGATTCAAATTACTCAATTATTATCACTATAAATATCATTAATTCTGCTATACGTATAGATTTTGATGATTCTCCCAACATGTTTGGTTTAGTAATGGAATGAGTATCATTTTCCCTAAAAAGGTTAATGAATTTGATAGAATAGTATATATTTTTGGGAGAAATGGTATAGACTTTAGTTAATCACTTTCATTTCGATTGAAAGATAGTGAGAGTTGTTTTTCAAATGCCAATAATGGGTGTCATTATTACCGATATCCATTTTCCTCCCTGATTCACTAAAACAAACACCCCCAAATCCGGCATAGAGCAGGCTGTGAATCTTAGATTGTTTGGAGTATGACAACTGTTTAGACCAAAGTTTCGTTCTAAAAATATGAGATTAAGAGTTTTGGGGACTCTCAAGCCTCAACTGATTTAACGTGTTGGTAATATTGTTGGGAGGTGTAATTCATCCGTGATTACAGTTAATTAAAAATTAGAGCTATCATGTTTGTAATTTCGTTCAAAGTTACTTCCGTTTATTAGCAACTAAAGCAATCAACTCTAATTAAGCAAAACCAACCCAATATGCTCGGTTGGCACAGGGAACGCCCTTAAGGTGTTCTCCACTGCCAGGTCTAGGGTTTAAATCCAACCTTCGTAGTTTAGAAAGGATGGGTGTGTGCAGGTGTTGTTGGGTTCAAATCCTGGTCTTGATAGTTTAAAAAAGAGTGTGCATGGATGTGTTAATTTAGGAAGCATGTAATAGTTAGTTGGGAGTCTCAACGCAAATTGTGTGAGGTAGAAGTTGAGAGCTTAACTCCAAATTGTGTGTGACAAATATCTTGATGTAATGAATATTGTATAGTATTGATCTCAAAAAAATAGTTAAGGAAGTTTCAAAACAAAAATTAGTGTGGTGCTAGTACTTTGGAATGGCATAAAATTACTTTTTTTTCCCTTCCTTCTTGTGTTTGGTTTGAGTGAAAGAGGGGGAAAACTTATGCTTTGCGGAATGGCAAGCCAACTAAGTTCTTAAATTTCAACTTTCTCACAAAATACAATGAAAGCGAATTTCCAGTTAACTGAAAGAAAGGAAAATGACAAGTTTTTACCTGCGTCATTGTTCAGCAGTCACTGACAAATTCCTATATGTTCCAAAAATAAGAAAACAAAATTCTAACATTGAATGCACGAACTAATCTGCCACACCAAAATCAATGCTTTTCAAATATTTTGTTTTGCAGTATGATTGTCCAGAAAGTGAATATGAGATATGGCTCTCAAGAAACCGAGGTTCGGTTCCAAAGGTGGTATACAAAAAAGGGGAAATAAATAATCTACTTCTCAAAATAAAACTGAATCATTCTCTAGATCGAGAAACAAAAAACATTTTGCCATGCATCAGGAAAATTTGAGGAAAAAACTAAGAACAATGCTAGGAAACATTGCGTATGGACTAGTTAACCAGTTTATACACTTAATTTTCTACCCTGAATAAGTTCAAAAGTAATTATTTAGTTAGTTAAAAAACATGTATAATAATTAGATGTAGAACAGATAATGTACAAAATGAAACAAAAAATTAAGTGTGATATTTATGTTTTTGAATTATCAAGACCAAAGTAAGAAATGACTTAATAGTTATCAATTATATTATATTTACGGATATTAACTTTTAGAACACACACACACATGTATATATCATTCGGTTAATCAAAGTTTTAGAAATTAATATATAGAATGGAAACTGCTTTTATAATTGAGTCTTGGTTAACCTAATAGTTTTCAGAATTCGGTTCGGTTACCCTTTTTTTATTCCAAATGAATTAATTTTTGTAAATTTTTAGTTTTTTTATATTTTTTGCCCCCTGTTAAATATGTTTAACTTCTAAATACGAGTTATTTTAAATTATAATTTCTTTCCCTTTGACCAACAGTCGAAAAGAATCGTTAGTTTGACTATTATTTAAAAGCTCAAAATTACTAAAATGACTCCAATATTTTGCTAAACATTTAAATTACCTATCCATTAAAGAATAAATAACATCCACATGGCATGGGACTTTAAAAAAAAATTAATTGTCTTATGAAAGGAAGTAAACTAAATAGATGAATACTTTCAATACAAAGCTTGATTTTAAGCAGTTAGTTATCACATTGATGCTGAATTAGTTGCCATTATAAAAAATTAATTGTCTTATGAAAGGAAGTAAACTAAATAGATGAATAATTTAAATAAAAAGCTTGATTTTAAGCAGTTAGTTATCACATTGATGTTGAATTAGTATAAAATGGTGGAAGTAAAATTCAGGCGTAAATGTAATCCCGTTTTACTACATTTTTAACTCATACTAGATATGTCAGTTCAACCAATTAAATTGGAAAAGAGTAATCATTTTGGTTTGAAGCTGTTTATCAATTTTTGTTTTTTATTATATAAATATTTTTCATGCTTGAGGCTTATTACCTTTGATTTTGAGTCTTTCCCACTTTATATCGCCAACTACTATTCTTATTTTTTAAATTGCATGCCATAATATGTCACTTTTATCTCTAGTAGAGAGAAATAGATGGATAAAAATAAAATAAGAATTTTTTTGTTCTAAATGGTAAAATAGTTTAATTAATTGAATATTCAAGGTCATTTAATCGTTTTGCCCCTTTGACTAATAATTAAACTAATTATTCCTTTTGACATTGAGTCGAAGGAGTGAAGTATGATAAAAATTTTACTTGAAGCAAAGTGAGACACACTCGAAATCAAGAGGGGACAAAGTGTAATTAATCCTATTTAGGATTCTAAATTCAAGAGAATAGCTTTCTAAGATAAATGTTTTAACTGCATTAATGAGATTTTTTAAAAATAAATAATGGAGATTAAAGCCTCTGAGTCTCATTTCTCAAAGCAAACATGACAAAAGAATTTCGCAGTCCAAGAGATGAAGAATTGTAGTATCGGTTGTGATAGCAATAAATTGAGACTCTATCCAACCGAAAGAAAGACTCGCATTCTTCAATATTCTAAGAATGCTCATTTCTCACTGTACGGTTGGTTATAGATTGGTCATATTTTCCTACTTAGTTGATGAAAATAAGAGAATAAATATTGTGGTACAAATCATTTCTTTAACGTTATTTGGAGATTAGGCATGTTCATCATATAGTTAAATCAATCCACCTATATGAGTTGGCCGCCAAAAGGGACTCGATTTGGGAAGTAGATTTTAAGTTCCTCCATTGTCATTTTTCCCTCACCCTCTTGTTCCTCCATATCCAATTTTCTATTCCATTCTCGAGACTGTAAGAGCCTCACTCCACATAGAGACTTAATCCTTCCCCTTTTGTTCGTCCATCTCCAAGTCTCTATTCCATTGTCGAAATTATGAGAGCCTCAATCTAATTTGTACAAGTCAGAAAATTCAATTATAATTTTAAAATTGTACATATAATTATAATTATCTATTCCATTATCCATCAATGAAAGGATTCTTTTGAAGCAAGGTTGAAGGAAGGCAATTGAAGATTGAAGTTCGTTCAAGCATTTCATCGAACATATAATGGACGTATTCAAAAGAATGCATATGAAAGGTGTCTTGCTGGAAGTTTCAATGACACAAGCTAGCACTCAAAGGCAAGAACGAGAGGTAAGTGTAACTAATTTAAAATTTGATCAGGATATTATTGTTTTGGTTACACATGATTAGTTTGAAGGAAATCCAAATGAAAATGCTCATTTTCATTTAGCTAATTTTTTGGATTTAATTGACATTACTAGTTTTGGTGGATACAATGGAGAAAACAAGGATACTATAAAATTAAGATTGTTTCCATTAACTTTAGTTAAGAAAGCTAAAGTTGGCAAGGTTATATGGACCAAACTATTTCACTAGTTGGAATGATTTATCAAGTGCTTTTATGAAAAAAAAAATTCCATCCATTATCAATTTGTTGATACTAATGTTGATTATGAGTCTAATTTGAATGTTTCTTATTGTAATATATGTGGAGGTGATCATGAAAATCATGAATGTGTTAAATTGTATAATGCACAACTTTGTGATACTCAAAATGACTGACATGTTATCATTACTAACCCAACTTGTGAAGAAAATAGTTCTAGTTGTCAAGTGGGCATGCATGATAGTAAGGTTGAAAGCATGCCTTATGATTCTCTTGTTCATGAATATGATAATGTTGATCAAATGTTTGATTTTTCTACTTTAGGACAAAATGTGGAATATGCATGTGAAAATGGAAACAAGGGAAATAAGGAAAATGATAACATATTATGTGATTCCCTAGCATTTGAATATGCATTTGAGCATGAGAACATAAATCAAGATGAACATGAATGTGTAGAAAATGTTTTTAAACATGAGGGAATTGAATATGACGCTCAATATGTTGAATCCCCCATTTGTAAAATCATACATGATATTCACGAGGAAATGCTTGAATGCCTTGTCTTTGAATATGAACAAGAACAAATAAATGAGGAGAACGCATATGTGTGTGATAAAGTAGTTGAGAATGTGGAACTTGATGACAAACTAATTGGTTCTTCTATTGTTGATCACGTGAATAGTGAAAATGAACTTGTTCTTGATAAAGAAATTGAGAATTCAAAGCTAGGAAATGAAGTGCTAAATGTGAATTATCATTCTTATTTCACTTGTGACATTGATTTTCTTGCTATTGATAATTCACTAACACAAAGGAAAGGCATAGCCAATTTTGGCTATGAAATTCTTTCAAAGTGTTTCTTTGTTATAGGAAAAATGGCACAATGAATTATAAACATAGGAGCACTTGTTTTGATGCAAAGAATGCACTTGTGCTTACTCAATCAACTGAGTACAAAAGGTGTATTACATAGTTTGTGGGATACACCAATCACGTGCCAAGGTGTATAAAGTCAAGCTCTAAACTTTAAATGAAGTGCTTGTCGGGAGGTAGCCCAATATTTTTGGTATTTTTTAAGTGTGTTTGTTAAGTTTGAGTTTGATGAAATTGAACATGAAGCATTGTATGCAATCTTTGAGGTTTCATGCTTAAACTTGGATATTTGATATCAAATTCTCGTAACTCTTGTGTTTCATGTATTTAAAATGGTTAGACATATTTGTTCTAACATTTGAAATGTGTTTGAAATTGTGTTGTAGTTGAAATGAACAAGAAACCAATTTGATGTGTTGAGTTCCCAAATACTATTCCATTGGATTACTATTCATGAGCTAGATTCAATTGAGCAATGTGATTCTCATTTTGTAATCTATGGGCATTTGATGCATCAATTAGTTTTAAGAAAGTTTATTTTGTCATCTGTAACATGTTTGAAGTATATTAAAAGTTGAAATCATTCAAAGAACCAAATTGAGGTATTAAATAGAATGGTTACTATTCCATTGGTTGCTATTCACTTAATGAGTTGCTTTGTGATTTTGGTTCTTGTTTTGGAATTTTCATACATTTCATGCCTAGAAATCATGTGAACAACTTTGTTTTAACATTAGAAACATGTTTGAAGTGTTGGATTGATCAAAAACTTGAAAAGGAAAATTTTGAATCTTAAGTGCAACTTGAATAACAAAATTTCAGGTTTACCGTGGACCCTACTTTGATCCGTTCTCATTTCATATATGTTGCCATTTTGGATGAGTTTAATACATCATTTGAAAGTTTGTTGGCATATTTATAGGATTATAAAGTTGTTCAATCAAAATTTGAGGGTTAAATAGCAAAATTCAGCAAGAAAACATGAGAAAAAATCAGCCATGCATTAACCAAGCATGTTGCAGATTTTCTGCAGATTCAAAGGGTAGATCCATGGATTGGATCCAGGGATCTAACCCACAGATCCCAATCCACGGATCCTGGACAAAAACTGAATTTTGTTGTCTTTTGAGTGACTTTTGGTTGGAAACTTTTGGGGAATTGATTGCATGATTGTAGGGCAACTTTAAAGGCAAAAAATGAGCACTTATAACATATTCAAATTGGTTGCATTTCATGTTTCAATGTTTTTGTTTGATGGTGATATTTTCATAGGGTTGATTCAATCACAGTTCAATACAATGTTTGGCATGTTTTTATTACAACATATGTGTACATTCAAGTTATGTGTTGAAAAGAAAATGGTTAAAGTAAGTTTTATACATATGGTAAATGATTGAGGCATGTTGGTAATATGCCACTAAGGGATCCAATGCATAATTTTACATGAGAATTAGATTCTAACTAATTGATCTAGAGGATTTCATGAGTTTATAGCAAGTTACAAGTACAACATGCAAGCTTGAAGAAAACTGATGAAGCAATGCACAAGAGCAAATCTCCAACACATACTTTGGACCTTTAAACCATGCAACGGGAGTATTCTTGTTCTAATTTCTATTCTTACCCTCTCCTTTACACATTGAGGGCGATGTGATATTTTAAGTGTGGGGGAAAGGTTTAGGATATATGTTTGGATTGAAGTGAGAAAATTGTGTTATAATATGTGTCGTCTCCAAAATCGATAAGGTACTAGTGGGGTCGTTGATTGTCGCGCCTCAAAAGGTGATCTAGTCTGGTGACCCTTTTCAAAAAGATAGGTTTTTAGAAAAACTATGCGTGTGTGAAAAAATTGAGTTTTTAGTAAAAATCTGTTATTTTGAAAAATGGTATTTTAAAAGAAAATAAGGCCGGGACTAAAAAGTGTGACAGTTTTGGCCAACTAATTTTGAAAAAGGGCTTTATTTTAAAGGAATGGAGTCGCCACTTGGTATTGAGTTAGGGTGTACCAAGTCACCCGAAAAATTATTTAACAAAACAAAAATAAAATTTTTTAGAAACATATTTAAAAACCCTTTTCGACTCTGGTCTACGAAAAAATGAGAGAAAAAGGATTCGAGAGTCACATTTGAAGAAAGGGAAGGCAAAGGCTCACACCTAAGGCACCATTTCCACCTAGTCGAAAAGGTTTGGGAGTCACATTTGAAGAAAGGGAAGGCAAAGGCTCACACTCAAAGGCACCCTTTCTACCTAGTTGAGGCTAGTTGTGAGATTTAATCAAATTTTCCTAAATTAACCCTAAGTTCTATCGCATTCAGATATGTCTATATGAATGCAAATCCTAAATCTAAATGGGGTATCGGGAGGGTCAAAATGTTCCGTTGAGGCTTAGGCCGGGATTATCGCATTAATTGCGAGACCCGAGTGGAGACCTCGAGGGAGTCACGAATGTAGATGCAAAATGGAATGCAAAATAAAAGAAAAATAGTAATATAAATAATAGGTGGTCAAAGAATGTGCGTATGCAACATAACAGGTACGGAAAACTAATAACTCGTGACTGATATCTTTCTACTCACGAAGAGAGAAACGGCCTGTCAATCTACTGCTTCCCACGTAAGTAGGCGACTATTTCTAGTCAGATCATACAAATGCCCTAAAAGTCTAAGTGAAAATGCAACCTAAATGTCATACACTGTTAAATACTTAAAGAAATAAATAATAATGATAATTATATACATATATAAAAATCATGCAAAATGATGAAAAAACTAAAAAGGGAATAGTGTGAAATGATGTAATATGCACATGAGTGCACCTAGTACTAAAATGATCTAAGAGCCTAGCGTTGGATTAACCCTTTCTAGGAATCCCTACTAGCGCTGGACTACCGAGGAAGTGAGAAAAGCCACAATTAGCATTGGATTAGTGTGGTGACGGAACAATAAAACTGATAAAACATGAATTAAACCAATAAAACATGAATTGAAAGCAAGTGAACATATAAAGACATATAATAAGACGTAGGAGCAAGTAGCATGTAAACATGATATTATATATTGCAAATCCTAAAGAAAAACGGTAAAACATATAAGCACGCAAGCACATAAAAAGCACACAAGCTCTAACTATTACATTGGGAGGTTTTAACTTACAATTTAAAAGGGGAAAAAAAGTAAAAAGGACTTATCTATTACACTTGCTATTTAAATACAAAATTTTTGCTCAAAAATACAAGCAATGTGATCTAATTGTTATATTGGTTAGCTAAATACAAAAATATTACATTTTTTGTCCAAAATAATAAAATTCAAAATTAAATAGCTTAAATTCATAATGTAGACACCAAATTTTTACACACCATTTATTTTTCAAACATTGGGGAGGTGTTTATATTTTTGGGATCAATTTCTAATTTTTTAATAAAAAGGGTAAAACAAAATCAATAATCTCGGGGGGGGGAGGCAAAATAGTAGTTTCTACCTGTAAATAGTTTCCATTAACTTTGGTAGTTTTAAATTCATATTTTTACTTTCATATGTCTTTTTAATTTTCTGTGATTTTTTCAGATTTAATTGGTATTTTTCTTCTATATTTTACCAGCACAAGGGCAAAATGGTAATTTTGCATTGTAAATACCATTTTTGCTCATTTCAGGTCCCCAAATGTATTTTTCTAACTCTTTGAGCATGTTTCTAAATTTTCTTTATTTTTCAGGGACGATTGCTATTTTTTTCTATAAATACTGCATGCAGCGGCAAAACCGTTATTTCACATTTTAAACATATTTTTCACCAATTTTTGAGTCATAAATGCATTTCCTAGGGTTTTAAGCTTATTTTTAATTTTTTATAATTTTTTGAGGCCAATAGCTATTTTTTGTGTATTTTCGTTGTCTAGGGGTAAAATCATCATTTCACATTTTAAACCCATTTTTCACCAAATTTTGAGTCATAAATGCATTTTCTAGGGTTTTAGGCTTGTTTTTAATTTTTGACAATTTTTTGTGGCCAATAGCCATTTTTCTATGCATTTTGTCATTATAGAGACAAAATCGTCATTTCACATCCCGAACGCGCTTTGACCAGTTTAAGCTCTAACCTTTATCTTGAAATCTATTTTGATTTTTTTTGGCAAATTTTGGATTTACTGTCATTTCTCTGTATTAATTTTTGATTTTTTGTGTCAAAAATAATTTTTTAAAATAAAATTAGAATTTTTATTACCGGTGGCATTTTTGTTATTTTATAGTATTCCAAGACAGAGACAACTTGCTCTATAAATACCCTCATTAAAAGAAAAAAAAAAGGAAAACCCTAAAAACACACACCTTTTTATTCATTAGGGATCAAAGCACACACTCATACACTAATAAACACACACACACGTAGCCGTTCTCAATTTCTTTTCACTGTTCATCATCTTCAACCTCAAAATTCGTCACTGTTCATCAAGCTTCAAAGGTAACATCTTAGCTTGTTTTATCTTCTTTCTTCTGGATTCATTTCATTTTTTTTTTTCATTTTTACTATGAAAATCTTATTGAATGTAATGAGAAAAACGTAATTTATATTGTTTGAATGTTTTCATTGAATTTTAGATTTTGTTTTCCTATATGGATTTGGCTTGCTGTCTTTCTGGGTTTCTAGGTTGGGTTTTCTGTCTTCCACCGTTTCTCTCCTCCTACCGTTCTCTTCTCCAACGTCACCCCTCACCACCAACAGTCTCCAGTCAATCTACAAAACCTCCACCATCTTCAATTCACCACCAAACATCAACCCAAGACCACCAAAGCTCAGAACCCGTGCAAACCACCACAGCTCTTCCATCAAAATTAACATTCCATCGCCCCTTACAACCACTATTTGCTAGTCCCATATTACCCATCATCAATTCCAGGTAGACACCCACTACCTCCTCAAACCTCAACCCACAGACTCTCCACCACCAATCACACGAGAACCATCCCACCAACACTTCACGAACAATCCAGTCCCTGCCAATACACAACTCTTTCACTTGCAACCTCAATTCACTAAATCAATACCAGAATTGGCCTCAATTTCTACCCCAAATTCCAATAATTAACCATCAACACCACCTGCAAGGAAGAATAACATAACCACAAACACCAATAATCAAATCCCAACCGCTCAAATCCACTGTACCACAACCCCAATTCTCACCCAAAAACTGCCAACGCCTCCACAAGCTAAAAATTAGGTTTTCAAATCATCATTGACAACCAATCTCCCACAAACAATCCATAACTTGCAAGAAAAAAGCAGAAAAATAGATACATGAACACCAAATCAGTAGCTGCGTTCCTCCCCTACCTAGGAAACGACTTCACAACCACCAATTTCAACCAATCGCCGCCACTTCTACCTCCACCCCTCAATCATCGGACTCCATTGTTGCCCTTTCTCTTCCCCCTCCTTCATTTCCTCACTTGTCGCCCAAATCATAGTTAGCCAACTCCACCAACAAAAATCAACAAAAACAGTAACAAAGTCACGAAACCCACCATCCACCACCATGGGCCAAGCCAACCCCAACAGTTCTCACCTCCTTCTCAATCCTCACCTGAAATCCCACCACACCGTTGCACACACCAAGTCACCACCGAGACCAAAACTCCCTCCCTTGTGACCGCATCTCCACTTCCCCTAAGTCAAATAGGAAACCAATCGGGGGAACCAATTCTAGCATTCTTGGGATTAAGAGAAAGAGCATGTGAGAGAAAGTTACAGAGAGAAAGAGAGTCGAGAGATTGAGTTAGTACGAGATGGCCAGAGAAGAGCAGAGAGCAAACAGAAAAAGAAAAAGGGAAAGAGAACCAGAGAGTGAGAGCAAGAGAGTGAACGGAGAGAAAGAAGAGAGAAAGGAGAGAGAGGGAGAGAGGGGAGGCGTTCCAGTAGAACGAAATAGAGAATGGGAAGAAGGAAGATGGCCGACTGGGGAAGAAGAAGACTTGGGGGAAGGGATAGTTTTAGTTTTAGATTTTTAGTTTTCAAGTTTATTTCATTTTTAATATTTGTTTAGTTAATGATTCAGGTTTAATTAGTTTCATTGTGATATTTAAGTTAAATTAATTGAGTTAGTTTATTTGATTAAATTTGTTTCTTGTGTGTTTTTTAGAATCTGATTTTTGTGTTTTATGATTGTTATAAAACTATTATTATTATTATTATTATTATTATTCCTTAATTTTCAGTTATTATGGGTGTACCTCAAGAACTTTTAGTTTTTGCATTTAGTGGTCCTCGATAATTCTTGATTGGCCCCTTTTAGATTTTTTTTTTTTGGTCAACTTGGCCCCATTAATTGTAATTAAGTCTCAGTAATTTTTGAATATATGTCTTTGCCCCCATACTTCCTAGAATTGACATTCTCATCCCAAAATTCGCTTGATTTTATGCTTAGGCCCCTAAATTTGTTGGAATTTATATTTTCCCCCACTTTATAAAATTTACAGTCTTGCCCCCCAATTTCTTGGAATTTGCTTTTTCACGATTTATTTCATTCAATAGTGATACCTTTAACGCATTTACTCATTTTCTTAGCATTTAGTAGCGGATCTTCAAGAAGAGGTATTTTCATTATCTTTAATTGCTTCTTTATATGCTCTGATGTGCTCCTATGTGATTTATCATGCATTTTTGCGTATTTATTTACTTTATATTATTTGATTTTGAATTTTTATTACTTGGCAAAAATATAATATTTTGTATTTAGCTAGACGATGTAATAATTAGATTACATTTCCCGTACTTTTTACAAACATTTTTGTATTTTAAATAGCAAGTGTAATAGATAGGTTATTTTACTTTTTTCTCCCTTAGAATTGTAAGCTAATTCCCCCGTGTAATAGTTAGGTCTTATTCGCTTTCGTGTGTTTATGTGCTTATGTATTTTACTGCTTTCCTTAGGGTTTTGCATCTAGATATCATGCTTACGTGTTATGTGCTCCTACTTGACCTTAAATGTCTTTATATGTTTAATTTGCTTTTAATTCATGTTTTAGGTTATTAGGTTATTCTGTCACCACACTAGTCCAACGCTAGTTGTGGCTTTATCATTTCCCTGCTAGTCCAATGCTAGTGGGAATCCCTAGAGAGGGCTAGTCCAACACTAGACCTTTAGGGCATTTTACTACTAGGTGCATTCGTGTGCATTTTACATCATTTCACACACTATTCCCTTTTTAGTTTTTTCATTATTTTGCATGATTTTTACATATGTATATAATTATCATTATTATCTATTTTTTTAATCTTTGACAGTGCATGACATTTAAGTTGCATTTTCACTTAGACTTTTAGGACATTTGTGTGATCCGACTAGAAATAGTCGTCTACTTACGTGGGAAGCGATAGATTGATAGGTCGTTCCTCCCTCCGTAAGTAAAAAAATATTAGTCACGAGTTGTTAGTCCCTTGTACCCGTTATGCTGCATACCCACTTTCTTCAATCACTTATTATCTATATTACTATTTTTCTTTTCCTTTTTGCATTCCATTTTGCATCTACACTCGTGACTCCCTCGAGGTCTCGACTCGAGTCTCACAATTAATGCGATAAGCTTGACTAAGCCTCGACGAGACATTTTGACCCTTTGGAATCTCACATTTAGATTTAGGATCTGTATTCATATGGACACATCCAAAATGTGATAGAATCTAGGTTTAATTTAAGAAATTTTGATTAAACCTCGCAACTAGCCTCGACTAGGTTAAAAGGGTGCCTTAGACACGAGCCTTTGCCTTTCCTTTCTTCAAATGTGACTCACAAACCTTTTTCTCTCATTTTTTTTCATAGACCGAAGTCGGAAAAGGGTTTTCAAATATCTTTCTAAAATTTTTATTTCGTTTTGTTTTGTTAAATAATTTTTTTGGGTGACTTGTTACACCCTAACTCGATACCAAGTGACGACTCCATTTTTTAAAAATAAAACCCTTTTTCAAAATCAATTAGCCAAAACTGTCGCACTTTTAGTCCCGACCTTCTTTTTATCTTAAATACCATTTTTTTAAAAAAATACTTTTTCACTAAAAATCTGATTTTCTCACACGCATGGTTTTTCCAAAACTTTATCTTTTCAAAAAAAGGTCATCGGACCAGACCGCCTTTTCCGGACGCGACAGTCAACAATCCCAGTAATACCTCATCGATTTTGGGACGCGACACATAACTATGCGAAAAGTATATAAAATAAGAAACAAATAATAAAAAAATAAAAAATAAGACATAAAAATCACATTGGAGCATATCGAGGCACATAAGACAAAATTAACGAAAAATATCGATACCTCTTTGAAGATCCGGTACGAATGCTTAAAAATACAAAAAATATGTCAAGATACCTCGGTATAAATAAATAAAGGCTAAAATATAAAATCTTAACAAAATTAGGGTAAAAATATAAATTCTATGAACCTAAAGGGGCAACAAGTAAATTTCTATAATGCTTAAGGGGTAAATTGGAAATTAAAGCAAATCTAAGGGGCATGATGAGAATTGAAGCAAAATTAGGGGAACAAAATAGTAAATTCCAACAAGGGTGGGGCAAATTGTGATTAATTCAAGACATAATTGAAATTAAATATAAGGGGGGCAATCAGTAATTATCAAGGACCTAAAATGCAGAAGACCAAAAGTTATTGAGGTGTACCTATGATATTCTAAAAATTAAGGATTTAAAAAAAATTTACAACAATCATAAAACAGAAAGTTAAATTCTAAGATAAAAGGAGCCAAATTGATCAAATAAACTAAATCACTTAATTTAACTTAACTATCAAATTAATATAAGTAGAGTCCAATTCATTAACTAAAAAATACTAATAATAAAAATCTGAAAACTAATACAAAAAACCACTAAACCTAAACTACCCCTTTTCCATTGATCTCTCGTTCTCTCTCTTCTCCTTTTCTTTCTCTCTTTTTCTTCCTTTCCTCTCTTCTCTATTTCCTCTGTTGTTTGCTTCTCTTCAGAAACTTCTTCTTCTCTTGTCGGACTTCCTTTCAGCTCTTACTCTCTCTTTTCTTTCTTCCATTCTTTTACTATGGTCTTCGATTTCTTCACTGTTTTCTTGTCTCTCCTCTCCCTCTATTTTTCCTCTGATTTCTCTAATCTCTCTTTCTCTGCTTTCAGTTACTCCGCCTCTCTCTCTATTTTATCTCTTCGTTCTCTTCTCCGTCTTCTCTAGCTTCCTCAGTTTCTCTCACTATCTTGCATCTCCAGCTCTTTTCTCGCTCCCTCACTCTCTGTGTCTCTCTCTCTCTCCCCCCTCTATTTCTCTCACTCTTTCCTCTGTCGAATCTCTCTTTTCTTTATCGATTCCCCTTTTTAAATAGAGGAGACGTAGGTGGGTTTAAAACTAAAATGGGTGATGATGGAGCCGGATTTTTACTGTGCTTTGGTTGTTTTGTTGCAGGTTGGGGGGTGATTACAATTGAGACCGGTGCAAAGGGGAGAGGAAGATGGAACCATGGCAGATTGATTGGGCTCTTATGGATTGATGTAACTCTTTTTGCAGGTTGTCAAGTGGTGGTGAAATTTGGGCAGGTGGTAGTGAGTGTGATGTTGTGGAGGGGAGGGAGGTAGCGACGGTTGTGATGGTGGGTTGTCAATGATTCAATTTGTTGGTTATGGTGCTGATATGTGATGGACTATCATTGTAAGCTGACTTTGGTGCATATTGCTAGGATTTTGTTTTTGCAGGTGGTGGAAGATGATGGAGTGATTGTTTGTGAGGAGGTTGTTGGAGAATTTTGTTTGTTTTCTATGCAGGTTTTTGGGGGGCTGGCCTTGGTGGTGTGGGATCATTGAGGGAGGTGTTATGGTGGGGATTTGTGGTTCTTGTTTGTGCAATTGGGATGATGATTTTGCTATGACTATTTAAGCGTTTGGGAAGTGATAGCTGTTGTAGATGCGATTGGGATAATTGGTGATTTTCTTATGGATTCAGGGGACGGATGGTGTTGGTTTGTTGTTGTTGCTGGGACTTTGAGGGGGAGTGGTGAGAGATGATTTTAGTGGGTGTTTGCGACTGGGGGCGGTAATTTGGAATTGTTTAGGGGCTGATTTGTGGTAGGGGACTAGTGGGATTGCTCCAGCGGTGGTGGGCTGATTCCATGGTGGGCAATGTTAAGGAAAGGGGAGGCACGATTGTGAAGGAGATGTGAGATAGCTAATAAGGGATTTGGGGCTGATTGATGGTTTGGTCTAGACAGGGTAATAATGATGATGGAATAGTGGAGATGGAGGAGATAGGGGATACTGGTTCTTGTTGAAGTTTGATGGGGTTGGGGCAGTGGTCTGAGATGGGGGAGATAGGGGTGCGTAAACGTGGGTATTTGCAGGCAATTGGTGGTGAAGTTGTATGATTTGTTTTCTGTTTGGGTAGCATCTGTTAGTAATTATGTATCTACAGAGGACAGTTGCAATAAGGAGAGACATGGTTGAAGTTGAATTGAAGATGGTATTTGGCCATGGTTGCTGACGATGGGTAAGCTTTGGAAAGGATGAAGAGAGTTGAGAGGTTTGGGTTGTTCTGGTGGTGAAGATGGGATTGAAAGGGGATGAAGAAGATGTGAAAAAATGACGAAATCAAATCTAGACATAAATCAAAGACAAAACAAGAAAAACTCAGAACACAGACCCAAAATTAACCCAGAAATCCCAAAAAACAAGACCAGATTTTATGTTGTTTATTTATTATTCAATCAGATTTTGATCATGAAACAGAAGAAAATTAATTAAAATCCAAGAAATTTAATTAAGATATCACCTTTTGGAAGTGGAGACTGGCTGAGGATAAGCTTACGATGAACAGTAGAATTCAATTGTCGATGCAGATGAACAGTGGACAGTGAAGGCAAAATATGAGTGACACCTGGTATTGTGTTTTTTATATTGTAAAAATGTGTGTATTTTATCTTTTCTTTAGATAGAAAGATGTAAGTTTGGATTTTTTTTTCTGATTTTAATGGGGGGTATTTATAGAGCTATCAGTTTTGGCCTTCAAGAATATTACAAAATAACAAAAATGCCACTGGTAATAAAATCGTAATTTTATTCTAAAAAAAATTATTTTTGACACAAAAAATAAAAAATAATACAAAAAATGACGATAAACTCCAAAATTTGCCAAAAAAATTTTAAAAATAGATTTCAAGATTTAAAAAATAAAGATTAGGGCTTAAAACTGGCCAAAAATGTATTCAGGTGTGAAATAACGATTTTGTCCTTAGACAACGAAAATACACAGAAAAATAGCTATTGGCCTCGAAAAATTATCAAAAATTAAAAATAAGCTTAAAACCCTAGAAAATGTATTTATAACTAAAAAATTGGTGAAAATTGCATTCGAGGTGCAAAAGAACTATTTTGCCCCTGAACGCGGTATTTACAAAAAAAATAACAATCGTCTCCAAAAAAATTACAAAAAATTTAGAAAAATGGTTAAAAACCTGAAAACAAAATTTTGGAACTCAAAAATGGGTGAAAATGGTATTCGTGAGGCAAAATGACCATTTTACCCTTGCACTAACGAAATGTACAAAAAAAAATACCAGTTAATCCCTAAAAATCACAAAATTTCATAAACATGTATAAAAATACAAAAATGTACATTTAAAACTCTAAAACTAATGAAAACATATTTACGTGCTGAAAATTACTATTTTCACCCCCGAAATTGTTGATTTTGTTTCCTTTTTATTGAAAAATTAGAATTTGACTCCAAAATAGGAAAAATACCCCCAATGTTAGAACAATAAATGGTGTATCAAAATTTGATGTCTATAATTTGTTAAAATGTGCCAAAATTTTGAAAAATTTGCCCAAAATTTTTCAAAATGCTTTATGTGTACATGCAAGGGCAATGAATTTAGACCATGATTGTTTCAAATTCTTTTACATATTGAAGTGATCTTATGCATTTTGAGTGAATTCATTCTACATGTACTTGAGAAATAGTTATAATGTGATTAGAAATTTTTTTTTAAAAAAGTATATCTTGTAAAGTGGTTAGAATTATGTCTAAATTTATCATGTTTGATTAAGAATTTCTTTTCTTTACTTGATTTTATAAATTTGAGTGGTAGGTATGGATAAAAAGTGCAGCTTATGTTCTATGAGGATTACTTTTTATATAATAGGACTTTTAAGCTATGAAATGAATATTGAATGTTATAAATTACCCACTCCAATTGTTTTATTGCTAAGTAACCCGGATTCTTTATCCAAAAATGTCAATTTTCACGTCAAAAGGCAAATGAGTAAAGAGTAAGTATAGCTACTTGATTGAATGTGAATTGTTGAGTGACCAAGGATCTTCACATGGGCAATGTCAATCTTTGCGTAAAAGAGCAATTCATTTCTCAAGTAAAGATTGAAATATGGTTAAAATTAATTGAAGTGTTGAGCAACTGGAGGTTCTCATCAACAAATATCAACCTTTGCATCAAAAAACAACTTCAAGTTTTAAATGCTACATAAATAAGTCCCTACTGTATGACATTAATCATATGCACAAGGTGTATAGTATCCCTTTGGTTACACTATGGATATTTTAGACATGTGCACCTATCATTTCTAGTGGTACAGCGTACAAGAGTACCGAATGTCAATCTCACAGGAACTATGCGAGTACTAGCACTAACCTTCTTTCTATTATCTAACCATCCAATATGAATGATGAAATTAAAGGCAATAAGAACTAACTAAAACTAATTACCTAACTAAATCACAATCTAGAAATCAGTAGATAGAATGGACAAAAGTAGAGATAAACCCAGATGAAGAATTCCCCTAAACCAAACATGCTGCGATTCTACCTTGATTAATTAACAACCCAATTACTTAGACCCTAGAATCTATTAATTAAGTTCAATCTTTCTCAAGTATTCACCCCTATCCCCTTGGTTGATTAATTGGAATCTATTCTCAATTAAAATCCCAAAGTGATGCATTAAGGTTCTATGGATTCTATGATTTTGGTTAGGTTTGAATCTAACCAAGGAAACTCATGTAGTTCTATCTCTAGCAACCTATGCAAGCTTTTTTATTAATGAGGTGATCTAATCATATAAATAATTTCTCAATCTACCTATATGAAATCAATGTTGAATCAAAGACGCATGCAAATCCCCATTCAACAACAATAACACTCAAGAATAAATCTAAGAATAACATGAAATTTTCATTAATCAAGTAATAAAGTCAATAACAAAAGAATTTACGGTTCATCCATCTAAAGTGTAAATAACTCAATTGATATGTATACAAGAATAACCCTACCAAAATACAAGAAAAGAAGTAGAAAACTCATTCTCATGCTATTTTCTTAAATCTTTTCCTGCATCTGATGAGGCTTTCTTGCTTTTCACCATAGAAGCCCTTGAGTTGCTCCTCTATTCTTGCTTTTCCTCCTTACATCCTTCTAGATGTGTGAAGATGTGAGAGATGTATGTGATAGTTTTTTGCTAATCTAACCTACTAGGATCCAAACTCCCCTCTCTAACGTGCTCTTTCTACACTAAATGCTAGGGAGAAGCTTCGAGGCTTTAAAACAATAGCCAACAGTCTTCCCGTTTATGCCACTTTGTTGTAAAAAAATTGTAAAATCCCGGAAGTGAGACGCGCCCACGTTTGGTAAGATGTGCTCCCAGATGAGCCAATCACGGGTATAAATCAGTGAGACGCGACCGCGGCTGAGCCTACTACTGACTAACGGAGGGTGGTCTTCAGTGATCCGCGGTTGCGGCTCATGTTCTTCAACTTCTGATCTTGGTTGTGGTTCAATTCGAGGAACGGCCAGAGGAGTGGTTACAGTCAAAAACTTCACTTTCGCATCTAATTGTACCTCCAACTGTGGTCCCGTAACTCTACTGCTTTTGTAACTCAAAAACCTTGGACTTTGCTCTATAATTTGGCGTGTTTTAATCATCCACCATCATTGAATCAACCATCCAAACTTCATCCTTACAACTCCAATTGATTGAATTTGATCAAGAAGCTATCGAAACCCTGTAAAATAACACAAAAACACAAGTAAATCACATCTTTACATAATCTGACATTCAAATTACAAATGAGAAGAAATAGCTAAGAAATAAAGGAAAACTCATAGAAATACCCTAAAACCTAGCCTAAAACTAAAAACTAATACACTTTAACACTTATCAATTCCCCTACAAGCCATTGCTTTTCCTCAAGCAATGAACCATACAAAGCAAAACAATGACTTAACCAAAAAGAAAAAGTAACACATGCCTTTTCAACAACTCTCTATTAATCACTTAGCAAAACTATCATGCAATTATTCCTCCCTACTTCAAATACTCATCATATTAAGCAAAGTAGAAGTAATTATACGTCAACTTCACTAGTTTGATTCCATCTTTCCACTTCATCCAAAAAGTCATAAGCAAGCAATTCCAATAATTAATAAGCACAACCTTATGCCCATGATTGCATTCATTCTCACACTAAGGGACTTTTCTAATTAAGCTTAACCTTTCCTTAGGACATGAAGTAACCTTTTGACACGAAAATCGACATTGACCAAATGAAGATCCCCGTTTACTCAGCACTTCATCTGCCCAAGTTGCTATGCGTACTCATAATCTTCGCACTTTTTTAAGTGAAAGTCAACATTGGCCATATAAAGAGTCCCGGTAACTCAATACTAAAACCAGTGGAATAGAACCTAAGTATAATTATTTTTTTCTCTGTTTTTTTTTTCAAATCTTTTTTCTCAATAAACACCATTTTTTCAAGATTTTTCAAAATAAGCACATTTAATCCCTTTTCTCAATACACTATTAATCACAAGGCATAAGTCACACTGCTAACTATATTCCTCACTTAACTCATGAGAAATCACGCAAAGCAAAAAATGTCATCAAACATACAAAATCTCAGTATAATTCTTCCTACTTTACCTAATATGCTTTCTCTAAGGTGGAATAAGGTTTTTTCAACCAGGTAGAATAAGGTTATTTGTTTAACAAGTAATAACCACAATTCATGATCATGACATGCTAGCAATAGGAAACTTTACTATGAGAATAGGAAATCCTATTGTTAGTAACATCAAATCATCATGAAAATGAGGTTTGGTAGTAGTAATCAATTCATTATGAGAATAAATTTTGGTTGCTAATAGAATTAAATCTTAAGTAAGACAAGGTGTTATACGCAAGTCATTAATCTTTTTATGCATATTTGTGACTAGTAGTGGATTCTATACCCTAAACTTATATTTGTGAATTCCATCCATTAGTTATTTTTAAAGCATTTGAACTTTCTTTACTTCGCCTACCACATGTTTGATGCAATGTCTAGATAATAGAGCATTAAGAGATTTCGCTATGCCGGGTATTTCATGTTTTCAAACTAGTATTTCAAGGCCACCGGCAAGTGCAAATTCTTTTGAACTTAATCCCTCTTTGATACAAATAGTTCAAAAAAATCAATTTGGAGGAAACTCAATTGAGGACTTTTATGTGCATTTAGCTAGTTTTGAGGCATTATGTGATACAATTAAGTTTCAAGGAGTTAGTGAAGATGCTATAAAACTTTGATTGTTTCCATTTTCCTTAAATGGCAATGCTAAAACATGGCTTATTTCACATGCACCAAACACATTCACAAATTGGGTTACTTTATCAAATGCTTTCTTAAATAAGTATTTTTCACCTATTAAAATGGCTAAGTTGAGAATAGACATAATTAACTTTAATCAATAAGAAGATGATTCATTGTACGAATCTTGGAAGAACTATAAGGACTTGCTAAGGAAATGTCGTCACCGTGGACTTTCTGATTGGCTAATAGTCCAAACATTTTACAATGGATTAACCTACCTTATAAAAGTTAATCTAGATGCAGCCGCAGGTGAAGCTTTGATGCCAAAGTCAACAAGTGAAGCTCAAAAGTTGATAGAAAAAGTTACAACCAATCAATCTCAATGGCAACATAATGAAGGTAACTATTCACAATTTTCGGGTATGTACCAAAATGAAGCTTTTGATAAGTTGAGTAATAGAATTGATAAATTTGAAAATATGTTTAACAAGCTTCTTGTTGTTGTTGGTAATATGTCTCATGTAAATGTTGCACGTTATGCTAATTGCGGAGGAAGGCATAATTCAAATGAATGTGCTAGTTTGGCACAAGTACGATATGTTAGCAATTACAATCATAGATCTCAAAGTAATTCATGTTCACCAATTTAAAATAAAAGGTGGAATAACCAATAAGCTCAACCTATTGAAACTAAACTGGCTTGGGAATTGGCTATAGCAAAAGTAGTTAATGTTACTAATGAACTAGAAAATGCTATAAATAATCAATTAAGAGAGTTAGCTAGTTCTACTAAAAGCAAGATTGATAGGCTAGCAATTGGTACTAATGAAAGGTTTCCAAAGATGAAAGGTAAATTTGAAAGGTTAGAGGAAAATTTTGATAAAATAGAAAACCAAATTGCTCATGCATTCACCACTAGGATTCAAGTTCAACAACCTAGTCATATGGAATATAGTCCTAGTCAGAATGTAGAAGCAAACACTTTTCTTTGTGGTAATCAAATAGATGAACATTTCACTTTTAAGCAATTAAATGTTGAAAATAAGCATGTAAAGCATAAGGATATAAGAAGTGAGGTAATAATGTCTAAGGAGCAAATGGATTTAAATAAAACCTCAACTTCAAGAATAATTCCCATTTCCCAACTCCCGAATGAGGAAAATGAAAATAAAATTGATGAACATAAGTTTGGGTGAATTTAGTGACTAATTCCCATGCTTTCATGTGTGAGGTTAATTTCATTTGTACCAATTTGATTCTAATTCAAAAGAATAATTTTGACAACCTTGGTTACGAAGTTGGCCGAGATTATCTTGATTCTTGCTTCATGAGTGTAAAAATGGAAGATCCTTATGCTGAAACACAAATATTTGAACAAAAGGAGCAACTCAATTTGATTGACAATTTGAGCTCACATGGAGTTGTTTCCTTTATGGGATTCACCAATCACATGATGAGTTTGGAAAAAAGTCTAGCTCTAAACTTTAAATGAAGTGCTTGTTGGGAGGCAACCCAATGTTTTTTGGTATTTTAAGTTGTTTTAATGTGTTTTATGTTTTAGTTGTGTTTTGTAGTTTGTTTGTTTGATTTGATTAGTTTGAATTTAAACTTGAACCATTTTGATGCAATCTATGAGGTTTCATGTTTAAACTTCGATGTTGAATATCTACTTTGGATATCTCATGTATTTTGAAGGTACATTTAGTTTAAACATCTCTGTTTCATCATTTGAAATATGTTTGAAGTGATTTTGTGGTTTAAAAGAACAAGAAAACCAAATTAATGCATTTGAGCTTCAAGGTCACTATTTCATTGGTTTACTATTCATGAGCTAAGTTTCATTGAGTATTTTGATTCTCATTTAGTAATCCATGGACTTTTGATGCATAAATTGGTTTTGAGCAATTTTGTTTTATCAAAATACTGAAACATATTTTGAGCAGAGATATGGCCGAAATACTAAGAACTGGTCGAAACAACATTGCAATACAAATGTGCTTCAATAACTTGAGATTTTGACTATGAAAACTTAAAAAATTGACTTCGATGTCTTCGTATGAATTGTACACAATTGTCTTAGTTTCAAAATTCATTAAGAATAACCTCAATCCAATATCTTTAGCTCAAGTTATCACCAAAATACTGAGAAGTGTCCAGGCTACCAAATTGTTTCATTTCCAATTCTTCTTCCCTTATTGCTTCTTTGCACCACTTTGAAGGTTTCTTAACTTCAACTCATCACCAACTTCAAATCATCCCAAAATATCATCACCAACTTCAAATCATCTCAAAATATCATCTAATTGCCATCCAAATTGATCCAAATTGGTAATGAAATGCGCAAACCCTATGAAAACACAAGAAAATCACAAGTAATTGTCTTTTACACACTATTTAGAAATTAAACTAAAAAATAAGAGGAAATAGAAAGTAAATGGAGGAAAAATAATGACAAACCCTAAAAAGTTTAGCCTAAATACTACTTACAGACTTTGACAATTATTAGTGTTGCTGGTATTAAGCCTTGTCAGAAGTTCACTCAGCCTTCTCAATTAAGCTTTGGTGGCAATTTAGATCTCAAAGTTCTTTGTGGGCTGACTTTATGAGGAGGAAGTATTGTTCTAACTGTCATCCGAACACTGTTAAGCCTTTAGCATTTTCCACTATCACATGGAAATGGATGCTATGGGTGAGAGGTATAGCGAAGTTATACGTGTATTGGATTTTAAGGGATGGGAAGTGTAGCTTTCGATATGATATTGGCTTGGCTTGGGTCCTTTATGTTGGAGAACTCACACTAATGCTAATCATAAGGTGGTTGATTTTGTAGTGAATGGCAAGTGGAATTATGGAATGTTGCAAGAATTGTTGCCTTCAGATATAGTGCAAGAGATTTTACAGTTTGCTACTCTTATGTCTTCATCCCTGCACTTATGCATTTGGTCTCTTAGCACTAAAGGAAATTTTTCTGTGGCTTCAACTTTCCAATTGGTTCGAATGGTTAAATGTAGATCATGGATTTTTGATAGGCTATGGCTTTCTCAAGTCTCATTAAAAATTTCATTTTTCATGTTAAGATTGGTTTATCAAAAGGTTCCAATGCAGGATATGCTATGGAAGATGGGTTTCTTATGCCCTTCACAATGCTTTTGTTGTTCTAATGCAAAGGTTGAATCTATTAATCATTTATTCATAACTGGGGGACACAGCATGATCATATGTCTGTTAGGGTTTGTTTGGCAACTTGGTGGTTCAAATCACCAAAGACCAAATATTTTGGATTTTACGCTACATGTAACACCAATTATCGTTTTTTGGCATATTTGAAAGGCTCAAAATTCTGCTTTTTTCATAGGCATAGATATGAGTTCAGGAATATTTGTGTTTTTGTATGAGAGATATCAAAGCTATGTTGAGTCTCAAATTCTCGGAGCTGTTGTGGGTTAGTATGGAGTGGAATGTATTTTTGGGGGCTATTTCGGCTCTCAAAAAGCAGAAGGTGGGTAGGTAGATTAAATGGGCAAAGCCTATATAGGGCAACCTTTTACTAAATATAGATAGCTGCTCAAAAGGAAACCCTAGTCATAGTGGAAGTGGAGGGGTCTTACGTGATGATCAAGGCAATTTGAAGTTCGCTTTTTCATGTTACTTTGGGTGATCAATGAGTGTTCAAGCAAAAGTGAAAGCTTTACTTTATGGATTGCAGATATGTGAGCAGCATAGGTATGTGACTATAAATGTTCAGTTGGACTCTAAGATTTTGGTCGATATTTTGGCAGAGGGTGTGGATCATCCTCGGTCCATAACGTCAAAAATTGAGCTATCGAAAGAATTTGACCTGAAGTCCATTTCTCATTGTTTTAGACAGACAAATAGAGTAGCAGATATGCTTGCTAATATAGGTTGTGAAGCTCAACGTACCTCTTGATATTTTTCGTCTAATGAGTTGCCTGGATTAGTTTTTGGAGAATTAAAAATGGATAGAATAGGCATACCATCTCTTAGATTTGGATAGTTAGCCATGTACCTTTTGGAGGTAAGGTTTACGTCCCCCTCCTTGTGTTTCTATTGTTAGTATGAATAATAAATTTGGGCTAGCGTCCCTCCCCTGTGTACGGAGTTTGCTAATAAAAAATTATTGTTAACATGAATTTGGCTCATTTTGATTTAACTTCCTCAATTTGAGAATTTTCCCAGAAATTAGGTTTTTACCCTGATTTTAGGGTTTTTAGGCGAAATTTATATTGTGAGCATTTTAATGCACAATTTTTGTACAATGTTGCAGGTTTTACATATTCAATCATAATTTGGATCAATTGGAATAGAAGTCATCACATTTATAGTAGATTCAAAAATGATTGGATGAAGGTTTTAATGGAACAACTTTTAAATTAAAAATCTTCAAGGTTATTTTGCTCAATTTTGGAAAATTTTCTTCAACAAATTCACCATGAAATTGATGGATCAACATCACAAAAAGGTCTCAAGGGCATAAGAGGAAAATCCAGAAGAGAAAAGGACAAAACTGCATGGGATGGTGATTCGTGGGTGATGATTCGCATGTTTCCAACTGCGGATTAGTGATGTCAACTAGAGAATGACTCCTCCAACTTGCATTTTATCTTCCAACCTCTTTTAAAGACTTTTTAAGATTCTTTGCACCTACCTTGTCCAAGGAAACATTGCAAAATTCAATAAAACTCTTTTTGTGGTTTCACAATAACTGTTCATGCAAACTGTCACGCAAGTTGTTTAGATGATTAGCATGAATTTGTTTATAAATAGGGAGCTCTTACAAGATATTTAGAACAAGTCTATAAGGGAGAAGTACTCTCAAATAGCTTGTAGTAGTAGTTTCCTTTGTAGTTTACAGGAATTTTCATTACTTGTAAAAAGACTCCTGAAGAATTCACTTGTATCAATTCATATCATTTAGGAATGAAGTTTTGGAGCCATGTTCAATCAACAAATAAGCATTTTTTATCTTAGCTCTTTATTTTCTTACTTGTTTATTTTTTTTACATATATTATTCATGCAATCTACGTTTAACTAAATACTTGACTTAGGGTTGGATGAAGCTAAGAATATGATTTGAATATTACTATACTTGCTATAACTTGTATTTGTTTTGTTCATCTATCAAGGTTTAACATTTGTAGTAGCTTGATCACCTATTGCGTATCATTTAGACGTTGATTGATATTGAGAAATGCTTTAACATTGGAAAATAGTTGATGAAGCCTATGATGTACAAACATGAAAATAGTGGTATAAATAGGTGGATTGAGATTGTTTAAGAATACAATTCATACATTTCACAAGGGTTCATCATGAAAATAGTTGAACTCTAGTCAATTCATTATCAGAACAAATCTTAATTTCATATGGAATTGTAATCTTAAGTAAGACAAGGTGTTAATAGCAATGTGTTAATTCATTCAAACATATAAGTGACAATTAGTAGATTCTAAGCCCTATAATTTTATTTTGTGAATTTCTCTATTAGTTTTACTTCAAGTAATTGAATGTTCTTAATCTTTCATATCACTATTTGATGAATTTGTCTAGATAATAAAGTGAGTGAAAAAACCTAAGTAATTGCGACAATATGGTTTCCTCGTAGGATCGACCCTAATAATTCCTCTACTACGATTGACCCGCGCACTTGCAGTTAAGGGGTATTAGATTATTTTTATTACTTGTTTGTGTGTGTTTTGTGCTTATATTGCATAGTCCTAATACCACCACATCAGGAGAGTTTGATAAGTGAAAATTTACCGATTTTAGTATTCTTTATTATGTGTTTTTAATATGTTTATAGTGCATTTTAACTTATTTTGGATTCAAATACCTCAACTTTCTAAAATTAGGGTTTTCCTTCCTAGAATTAGAGTTTTGAGGCAGAATTGTTATTTTGAGGTTGTTTGATGTACAAATTTTATACAGGTTTATAGATTCATGATATTTAATCTTAATTTGGTCAATGGGAGCGAAAGGGGATCAAAATCAAAGTAGATTCAGGTGATTTAAGCAAAATGAACATTAGAGAATTGTTGAAGACTAAATTGTGCAAACTTTGCGAGGTTAAATTTTCAGCAAAAATTCATGGAAATGCATGAAAAAGGATCCACCCATGGAATTCCAGTTCAACAAGCTGCAAAATCAAGTGAACCATTTTAAGGTGGATCCCTAGGTGCTAATCTATGGGTACCACCCACCAATTGCTACCCACAAATCACTGTGATAGTTAGGGTTTTATCAAGTTGCAACTTGCATAATTTTTCCTAGCTGGTTTTGCAAACTTTTCTAGTAAAGATAAGGTTTTGGCTACTCAAGGTTCACAAAAATCGTAAATGAAAAATTTTGTGCAAAATTTGAACTCCAAGAGAGAATCTTCATAATTGCATGCATTTAATGTATTTGCACGTTGGAAAATAATTTGAGGGAGATTTGTCTATCAATAAAAGACATTTATATTATATTTGAGAGATGTTTTAAGAGGTTGAGTAGTGTAATTCTAAGAGAATTATAGAATTCTCTCACAATTTCAATAGAATAGTGAACCTTTGTACTTGAACTCTTGTAATTCAACTTTT
>CM045560.1:19981596-20010287 GCA_024721245.1 Mitragyna speciosa | reverse complement strand
CCTTTAGGGCATTTTACTACTAGGTGCATTCGTGTGCATTTTACATCATTTCACACACTATTCCCTTTTTAGTTTTTTCATTATTTTGCATGATTTTTACATATGTATATAATTATCATTATTATCTATTTTTTTAATCTTTGACAGTGCATGACATTTAAGTTGCATTTTCACTTAGACTTTTAGGACATTTGTGTGATCCGACTAGAAATAGTCGTCTACTTACGTGGGAAGCGATAGATTGATAGGTCGTTCCTCCCTCCGTAAGTAAAAAAATATTAGTCACGAGTTGTTAGTCCCTTGTACCCGTTATGCTGCATACCCACTTTCTTCAATCACTTATTATCTATATTACTATTTTTCTTTTCCTTTTTGCATTCCATTTTGCATCTACACTCGTGACTCCCTCGAGGTCTCGACTCGAGTCTCACAATTAATGCGATAAGCTTGACTAAGCCTCGACGAGACATTTTGACCCTTTGGAATCTCACATTTAGATTTAGGATCTGTATTCATATAGACACATCCAAAACGTGATAGAATCTAGGTTTAATTTAGGAAATTTTGATTAAATCTCGCAACTAGCCTCGACTAGGTTAAAAGGGTGCCTTAGACACGAGCCTTTGCCTTTCCTTTCTTCAAATGTGACTCCCCAAACCTTTTCTCTCATTTTTTTTCATAGACCGAAGTCGGAAAAGGGTTTTCAAATATCTTTCTAAAATTTTTATTTCGTTTTGTTTTGTTAAATAATTTTTTTTGGGTGACTTGTTACACCCTAACTCGATACCAAGTGGCGACTCCATTTTTTAAAAATAAAACCCTTTTTCAAAATCAATTAGCCAAAACTGTCGCACTTTTAGTCCCGACCTTCTTTTTATCTTAAATACCATTTTTTTAAAAAAATACTTTTTCACTAAAATCTGATTTTCTCACACACACGGTTTTTTCCAAAACTTTATCTTTTCAAAAAAAAGGTCATCGGACCAGACCGCCTTTTCCCGGACGCGACAGTCAACAATCCCACTAGTACCTCATCGATTTTGGGACGCGACACATAACTATGCGAAAAGTATATAAAATAAGAAACAAATAATAAAAAAATAAAAAATAAGACATAAAAATCACATTGGAGCATATCGAGGCACATAAGACAAAATTAACGAAAAATATCGATACCTCTTTGAAGATCCGGTACGAATGCTTAAAAATACAAAAAATATGTCAAGATACCTCGGTATAAATAAATAAAGGCTAAAATATAAAATCTTAACAAAATTAGGGTAAAAATATAAATTCTATGAACCTAAAGGGGCAACAAGTAAATTTCTATAATGCTTAAGGGTAAATTGGAAATTAAAGCAAATCTAAGGGGCATGATGAGAATTGAAGCAAAATTAGGGGAACAAAATAGTAAATTCCAACAAGGGTGGGGCAAATTGTGATTAATTCAAGACATAATTGAAATTAAATATAAGGGGGGCAATCAGTAATTATCAAGGACCTAAAATGCAGAAGACCAAAAGTTATTGAGGTGTACCTATGATATTCTAAAAATTAAGGATTTAAAAAAAATTTACAACAATCATAAAACAGAAAGTTAAATTCTAAGATAAAAGGAGCCAAATTGATCAAATAAACTAAATCACTTAATTTAACTTAACTATCAAATTAATATAAGTAGAGTCCAATTCATTAACTAAAAAATACTAATAATAAAAATCTGAAAACTAATACAAAAAACCACTAAACCTAAACTACCCCTTTTCCATTGATCTCTCGTTCTCTCTCTTCTCCTTTTCTTTCTCTCTTTTTCTTCCTTTCCTCTCTTCTCTATTTCCTCTGTTGTTTGCTTCTCTTCAGAAACTTCTTCTTCTCTTGTCGGACTTCCTTTCAGCTCTTACTCTCTCTTTTCTTTCTTCCATTCTTTTACTATGGTCTTCGATTTCTTCACTGTTTTCTTGTCTCTCCTCTCCCTCTATTTTTCCTCTGATTTCTCTAATCTCTCTTTCTCTGCTTTCAGTTACTCCGCCTCTCTCTCTATTTTATCTCTTCGTTCTCTTCTCCGTCTTCTCTAGCTTCCTCAGTTTCTCTCACTATCTTGCATCTCCAGCTCTTTTCTCGCTCCCTCACTCTCTGTGTCTCTCTCTCTCTCCCCCCTCTATTTCTCTCACTCTTTCCTCTGTCGAATCTCTCTTTTCTTTATCGATTCCCCCTTTTCAAATAGAGGAGGCGTAGGTGGGTTTAAAACTGAAATGGGTGATGATGGAGCCGGATTTTACTGTGCTTTGGTTGTTTTGTTGCAGGTTTGGGGGGTGATTACAATTGAGACCGGTGCAAAGGGGAGAGGAAGATGGAACCATGGCAGATTGATTGGGCTCTTATGGATTGATGTAACTCTTTTTGCAGGTTGTCAAGTGGTGGTGAAATTTGGGCAGGTGGTAGTGAGTGTGATGTTGTGGAAGGGAGGGAGGTAGCGACGGTTGTGATGGTGGGTTGTCAATGATTCAATTTGTTGGTTATGGTGCTGATATGTGATGGACTATCATTGTAAGCTGACTTTGGTGCATATTGCTAGGATTTTGTTTTTGCAGGTGGTGGAAGATGATGGAGTGATTGTTTGTGAGGAGGTTGTTGGAGAATTTTGTTTGTTTTCTATGCAGGTTTTTGGGGGGCTGGCCTTGGTGGTGTGGGATCATTGAGGGAGGTGTTATGGTGGGGATTGTGGTTCTTGTTTGTGCAATTGGGATGATGATTTTGCTATGACTATTTAAGCGTTTGGGAAGTGATAGCTGTTGTAGATGCGATTGGGATAATTGGTGATTTTCTTATGGATTCAGGGGACGGATGGTGTTGGTTTGTTGTTGTTGCTGGGACTTTGAGGGGGAGTGGTGAGAGATGATTTTAGTGGGTGTTTGCGACTGGGGGCGGTAATTTGGAATTGTTTAGGGGCTGATTTGTGGTAGGGGACTAGTGGGATTGCTCCAGCGGTGGTGGGCTGATTCATGGTGGGCAATGTTAAGGAAAGGGGAGGCACGATTGTGAAGGAGATGTGAGATAGCTAATAAGGGATTTGGGGCTGATTGATGGTTTGGTCTAGACAGGGTAATAATGATGATGGAATAGTGGAGATGGAGGAGATAGGGGATACTGGTTCTTGTTGAAGTTTGATGGGGTTGGGGCAGTGGTCTGAGATGGGGGAGATAGGGGTGCGTAAACGTGGGTATTTGCAGGCAATTGGTGGTGAAGTTGTATGATTTGTTTTCTGTTTGGGTAGCATCTGTTAGTAATTATGTATCTACAGAGGACAGTTGCAATAAGGAGAGACATGGTTGAAGTTGAATTGAAGATGGTATTTGGCCATGGTTGCTGACGATGGGTAAGCTTTGGAAAGGATGAAGAGAGTTGAGAGGTTTGGGTTGTTCTGGTGGTGAAGATGGGATTGAAAGGGGATGAAGAAGATGTGAAAAAATGACGAAATCAAATCTAGACATAAATCAAAGACAAAACAAGAAAAACTCAGAACACAGACCCAAAATTAACCCAGAAATCCCAAAAAACAAGACCAGATTTTATGTTGTTTATTTATTATTCAATCAGATTTTGATCATGAAACAGAAGAAAATTAATTAAAATCCAAGAAATTTAATTAAGATATCACCTTTTGGAAGTGGAGACTGGCTGAGGATAAGCTTACGATGAACAGTAGAATTCAATTGTCGATGCAGATGAACAGTGGACAGTGAAGGCAAAATATGAGTGACACCTGGTATTGTGTTTTTTATATTGTAAAAATGTGTGTATTTTATCTTTTCTTTAGATAGAAAGATGTAAGTTTGGATTTTTTTTTCTGATTTTAATGGGGGGTATTTATAGAGCTATCAGTTTGGCCTTCAAGAATATTACAAAATAACAAAAATGCCACTGGTAATAAAATCGTAATTTTATTCTAAAAAAAATTATTTTTGACACAAAAAATAAAAAATAATACAAAAAATGACGATAAACTCCAAAAATTTGCCAAAAAAATTTTAAAAATAGATTTCAAGATTTAAAAAATAAAGATTAGGGCTTAAAACTGGCCAAAAATGTATTCAGGTGTGAAATAACGATTTTGTCCTTAGACAACGAAAATACACAGAAAAATAGCTATTGGCCTCGAAAAATTATCAAAAATTAAAAATAAGCTTAAAACCCTAGAAAATGTATTTATAACTAAAAATTGGTGAAAATTGCATTCGAGGTGCAAAAGAACTATTTTGCCCCTGAACGCGGTATTTACAAAAAAAAATAACAATCGTCTCCAAAAAAATTACAAAAAATTTAGAAAAATGGTTAAAAACCTGAAAACAAAATTTGGAACTCAAAAATGGGTGAAAATGGTATTCGTGAGGCAAAATGACCATTTTACCCTTGCACTAACGAAATGTACAAAAAAAATACCAGTTAATCCCTAAAAATCACAAAATTTCATAAACATGTATAAAAATACAAAAATGTACATTTAAAACTCTAAAACTAATGAAAACATATTTACGTGCTGAAAATTACTATTTTCACCCCCGAAATTGTTGATTTTGTTTCCTTTTTATTGAAAAATTAGAATTTGACTCCAAAATAGGAAAAATACCCCAATGTTAGAACAATAAATGGTGTATCAAAATTTGATGTCTATAATTTGTTAAAATGTGCCAAAATTTTGAAAAATTTGCCCAAAATTTTTCAAAAATGCTTTATGTGTACATGCAAGGGCAATGAATTTAGACCATGATTGTTTCAAATTCTTTTACATATTGAAGTGATCTTATGCATTTTGAGTGAATTCATTCTACATGTACTTGAGAAATAGTTATAATGTGATTAGAAATTTTTTTTAAAAAAGTATATCTTGTAAAGTGGTTAGAATTATGTCTAAATTTATCATGTTTGATTAAGAATTTCTTTTCTTTACTTGATTTTATAAATTTGAGTGGTAGGTATGGATAAAAAGTGCAGCTTATGTTCTATGAGGATTACTTTTTATATAATAGGACTTTTAAGCTATGAAATGAATATTGAATGTTATAAATTACCCACTCCAATTGTTTTATTGCTAAGTAACCCGGATTCTTTATCCAAAAATGTCAATTTTCACGTCAAAAGGCAAATGAGTAAAGAGTAAGTATAGCTACTTGATTGAATGTGAATTGTTGAGTGACCAAGGATCTTCACATGGGCAATGTCAATCTTTGCGTAAAAGAGCAATTCATTTCTCAAGTAAAGATTGAAATATGGTTAAAATTAATTGAAGTGTTGAGCAACTGGAGGTTCTCATCAACAAATATCAACCTTTGCATCAAAAAACAACTTCAAGTTTTAAATGCTACATAAATAAGTCCCTACTGTATGACATTAATCATATGCACAAGGTGTATAGTATCCCTTTGGTTACACTATGGATATTTTAGACATGTGCACCTATCATTTCTAGTGGTACAGCGTACAAGAGTACCGAATGTCAATCTCACAGGAACTATGCGAGTACTAGCACTAACCTTCTTTCTATTATCTAACCATCCAATATGAATGATGAAATTAAAGGCAATAAGAACTAACTAAAACTAATTACCTAACTAAATCACAATCTAGAAATCAGTAGATAGAATGGACAAAAGTAGAGATAAACCCAGATGAAGAATTCCCCTAAACCAAACATGCTGCGATTCTACCTTGATTAATTAACAACCCAATTACTTAGACCCTAGAATCTATTAATTAAGTTCAATCTTTCTCAAGTATTCACCCCTATCCCCTTGGTTGATTAATTGGAATCTATTCTCAATTAAAATCCCAAAGTGATGCATTAAGGTTCTATGGATTCTATGATTTTGGTTAGGTTTGAATCTAACCAAGGAAACTCATGTAGTTCTATCTCTAGCAACCTATGCAAGCTTTTTTATTAATGAGGTGATCTAATCATATAAATAATTTCTCAATCTACCTATATGAAATCAATGTTGAATCAAAGACGCATGCAAATCCCCATTCAACAACAATAACACTCAAGAATAAATCTAAGAATAACATGAAATTTTCATTAATCAAGTAATAAAGTCAATAACAAAAGAATTTACGGTTCATCCATCTAAAGTGTAAATAACTCAATTGATATGTATACAAGAATAACCCTACCAAAATACAAGAAAAGAAGTAGAAAACTCATTCTCATGCTATTTTCTTAAATCTTTTCCTGCATCTGATGAGGCTTTCTTGCTTTTCACCATAGAAGCCCTTGAGTTGCTCCTCTATTCTTGCTTTTCCTCCTTACATCCTTCTAGATGTGTGAAGATGTGAGAGATGTATGTGATAGTTTTTTGCTAATCTAACCTACTAGGATCCAAACTCCCCTCTCTAACGTGCTCTTTCTACACTAAATGCTAGGGAGAAGCTTCGAGGCTTTAAAACAATAGCCAACAGTCTTCCCGTTTATGCCACTTTGTTGTAAAAAAATTGTAAAATCCCGGAAGTGAGACGCGCCCACGTTTGGTAAGATGTGCTCCCAGATGAGCCAATCACGGGTATAAATCAGTGAGACGCGACCGCGGCTGAGCCTACTACTGACTAACGGAGGGTGGTCTTCAGTGATCCGCGGTTGCGGCTCATGTTCTTCAACTTCTGATCTTGGTTGTGGTTCAATTCGAGGAACGGCCAGAGGAGTGGTTACAGTCAAAAACTTCACTTTCGCATCTAATTGTACCTCCAACTGTGGTCCCGTAACTCTACTGCTTTTGTAACTCAAAAACCTTGGACTTTGCTCTATAATTTGGCGTGTTTTAATCATCCACCATCATTGAATCAACCATCCAAACTTCATCCTTACAACTCCAATTGATTGAATTTGATCAAGAAGCTATCGAAACCCTGTAAAATAACACAAAAACACAAGTAAATCACATCTTTACATAATCTGACATTCAAATTACAAATGAGAAGAAATAGCTAAGAAATAAAGGAAAACTCATAGAAATACCCTAAAACCTAGCCTAAAACTAAAAACTAATACACTTTAACACTTATCAATTCCCCTACAAGCCATTGCTTTTCCTCAAGCAATGAACCATACAAAGCAAAACAATGACTTAACCAAAAAGAAAAAGTAACACATGCCTTTTCAACAACTCTCTATTAATCACTTAGCAAAACTATCATGCAATTATTCCTCCCTACTTCAAATACTCATCATATTAAGCAAAGTAGAAGTAATTATACGTCAACTTCACTAGTTTGATTCCATCTTTCCACTTCATCCAAAAAGTCATAAGCAAGCAATTCCAATAATTAATAAGCACAACCTTATGCCCATGATTGCATTCATTCTCACACTAAGGGACTTTTCTAATTAAGCTTAACCTTTCCTTAGGACATGAAGTAACCTTTTGACACGAAAATCGACATTGACCAAATGAAGATCCCCGTTTACTCAGCACTTCATCTGCCCAAGTTGCTATGCGTACTCATAATCTTCGCACTTTTTTAAGTGAAAGTCAACATTGGCCATATAAAGAGTCCCGGTAACTCAATACTAAAACCAGTGGAATAGAACCTAAGTATAATTATTTTTTTCTCTGTTTTTTTTTTCAAATCTTTTTTCTCAATAAACACCATTTTTTCAAGATTTTTCAAAATAAGCACATTTAATCCCTTTTCTCAATACACTATTAATCACAAGGCATAAGTCACACTGCTAACTATATTCCTCACTTAACTCATGAGAAATCACGCAAAGCAAAAAATGTCATCAAACATACAAAATCTCAGTATAATTCTTCCTACTTTACCTAATATGCTTTCTCTAAGGTGGAATAAGGTTTTTTCAACCAGGTAGAATAAGGTTATTTGTTTAACAAGTAATAACCACAATTCATGATCATGACATGCTAGCAATAGGAAACTTTACTATGAGAATAGGAAATCCTATTGTTAGTAACATCAAATCATCATGAAAATGAGGTTTGGTAGTAGTAATCAATTCATTATGAGAATAAATTTTGGTTGCTAATAGAATTAAATCTTAAGTAAGACAAGGTGTTATACGCAAGTCATTAATCTTTTTATGCATATTTGTGACTAGTAGTGGATTCTATACCCTAAACTTATATTTGTGAATTCCATCCATTAGTTATTTTTAAAGCATTTGAACTTTCTTTACTTCGCCTACCACATGTTTGATGCAATGTCTAGATAATAGAGCATTAAGAGATTTCGCTATGCCGGGTATTTCATGTTTTCAAACTAGTATTTCAAGGCCACCGGCAAGTGCAAATTCTTTTGAACTTAATCCCTCTTTGATACAAATAGTTCAAAAAAATCAATTTGGAGGAAACTCAATTGAGGACTTTTATGTGCATTTAGCTAGTTTTGAGGCATTATGTGATACAATTAAGTTTCAAGGAGTTAGTGAAGATGCTATAAAACTTTGATTGTTTCCATTTTCCTTAAATGGCAATGCTAAAACATGGCTTATTTCACATGCACCAAACACATTCACAAATTGGGTTACTTTATCAAATGCTTTCTTAAATAAGTATTTTTCACCTATTAAAATGGCTAAGTTGAGAATAGACATAATTAACTTTAATCAATAAGAAGATGATTCATTGTACGAATCTTGGAAGAACTATAAGGACTTGCTAAGGAAATGTCGTCACCGTGGACTTTCTGATTGGCTAATAGTCCAAACATTTTACAATGGATTAACCTACCTTATAAAAGTTAATCTAGATGCAGCCGCAGGTGAAGCTTTGATGCCAAAGTCAACAAGTGAAGCTCAAAAGTTGATAGAAAAAGTTACAACCAATCAATCTCAATGGCAACATAATGAAGGTAACTATTCACAATTTTCGGGTATGTACCAAAATGAAGCTTTTGATAAGTTGAGTAATAGAATTGATAAATTTGAAAATATGTTTAACAAGCTTCTTGTTGTTGTTGGTAATATGTCTCATGTAAATGTTGCACGTTATGCTAATTGCGGAGGAAGGCATAATTCAAATGAATGTGCTAGTTTGGCACAAGTACGATATGTTAGCAATTACAATCATAGATCTCAAAGTAATTCATGTTCACCAATTTAAAATAAAAGGTGGAATAACCAATAAGCTCAACCTATTGAAACTAAACTGGCTTGGGAATTGGCTATAGCAAAAGTAGTTAATGTTACTAATGAACTAGAAAATGCTATAAATAATCAATTAAGAGAGTTAGCTAGTTCTACTAAAAGCAAGATTGATAGGCTAGCAATTGGTACTAATGAAAGGTTTCCAAAGATGAAAGGTAAATTTGAAAGGTTAGAGGAAAATTTTGATAAAATAGAAAACCAAATTGCTCATGCATTCACCACTAGGATTCAAGTTCAACAACCTAGTCATATGGAATATAGTCCTAGTCAGAATGTAGAAGCAAACACTTTTCTTTGTGGTAATCAAATAGATGAACATTTCACTTTTAAGCAATTAAATGTTGAAAATAAGCATGTAAAGCATAAGGATATAAGAAGTGAGGTAATAATGTCTAAGGAGCAAATGGATTTAAATAAAACCTCAACTTCAAGAATAATTCCCATTTCCCAACTCCCGAATGAGGAAAATGAAAATAAAATTGATGAACATAAGTTTGGGTGAATTTAGTGACTAATTCCCATGCTTTCATGTGTGAGGTTAATTTCATTTGTACCAATTTGATTCTAATTCAAAAGAATAATTTTGACAACCTTGGTTACGAAGTTGGCCGAGATTATCTTGATTCTTGCTTCATGAGTGTAAAAATGGAAGATCCTTATGCTGAAACACAAATATTTGAACAAAAGGAGCAACTCAATTTGATTGACAATTTGAGCTCACATGGAGTTGTTTCCTTTATGGGATTCACCAATCACATGATGAGTTTGGAAAAAAGTCTAGCTCTAAACTTTAAATGAAGTGCTTGTTGGGAGGCAACCCAATGTTTTTTGGTATTTTAAGTTGTTTTAATGTGTTTTATGTTTTAGTTGTGTTTTGTAGTTTGTTTGTTTGATTTGATTAGTTTGAATTTAAACTTGAACCATTTTGATGCAATCTATGAGGTTTCATGTTTAAACTTCGATGTTGAATATCTACTTTGGATATCTCATGTATTTTGAAGGTACATTTAGTTTAAACATCTCTGTTTCATCATTTGAAATATGTTTGAAGTGATTTTGTGGTTTAAAAGAACAAGAAAACCAAATTAATGCATTTGAGCTTCAAGGTCACTATTTCATTGGTTTACTATTCATGAGCTAAGTTTCATTGAGTATTTTGATTCTCATTTAGTAATCCATGGACTTTTGATGCATAAATTGGTTTTGAGCAATTTTGTTTTATCAAAATACTGAAACATATTTTGAGCAGAGATATGGCCGAAATACTAAGAACTGGTCGAAACAACATTGCAATACAAATGTGCTTCAATAACTTGAGATTTTGACTATGAAAACTTAAAAAATTGACTTCGATGTCTTCGTATGAATTGTACACAATTGTCTTAGTTTCAAAATTCATTAAGAATAACCTCAATCCAATATCTTTAGCTCAAGTTATCACCAAAATACTGAGAAGTGTCCAGGCTACCAAATTGTTTCATTTCCAATTCTTCTTCCCTTATTGCTTCTTTGCACCACTTTGAAGGTTTCTTAACTTCAACTCATCACCAACTTCAAATCATCCCAAAATATCATCACCAACTTCAAATCATCTCAAAATATCATCTAATTGCCATCCAAATTGATCCAAATTGGTAATGAAATGCGCAAACCCTATGAAAACACAAGAAAATCACAAGTAATTGTCTTTTACACACTATTTAGAAATTAAACTAAAAAATAAGAGGAAATAGAAAGTAAATGGAGGAAAAATAATGACAAACCCTAAAAAGTTTAGCCTAAATACTACTTACAGACTTTGACAATTATTAGTGTTGCTGGTATTAAGCCTTGTCAGAAGTTCACTCAGCCTTCTCAATTAAGCTTTGGTGGCAATTTAGATCTCAAAGTTCTTTGTGGGCTGACTTTATGAGGAGGAAGTATTGTTCTAACTGTCATCCGAACACTGTTAAGCCTTTAGCATTTTCCACTATCACATGGAAATGGATGCTATGGGTGAGAGGTATAGCGAAGTTATACGTGTATTGGATTTTAAGGGATGGGAAGTGTAGCTTTCGATATGATATTGGCTTGGCTTGGGTCCTTTATGTTGGAGAACTCACACTAATGCTAATCATAAGGTGGTTGATTTTGTAGTGAATGGCAAGTGGAATTATGGAATGTTGCAAGAATTGTTGCCTTCAGATATAGTGCAAGAGATTTTACAGTTTGCTACTCTTATGTCTTCATCCCTGCACTTATGCATTTGGTCTCTTAGCACTAAAGGAAATTTTTCTGTGGCTTCAACTTTCCAATTGGTTCGAATGGTTAAATGTAGATCATGGATTTTTGATAGGCTATGGCTTTCTCAAGTCTCATTAAAAATTTCATTTTTCATGTTAAGATTGGTTTATCAAAAGGTTCCAATGCAGGATATGCTATGGAAGATGGGTTTCTTATGCCCTTCACAATGCTTTTGTTGTTCTAATGCAAAGGTTGAATCTATTAATCATTTATTCATAACTGGGGGACACAGCATGATCATATGTCTGTTAGGGTTTGTTTGGCAACTTGGTGGTTCAAATCACCAAAGACCAAATATTTGGATTTTACGCTACATGTAACACCAATTATCGTTTTTTGGCATATTTGAAAGGCTCAAAATTCTGCTTTTTTCATAGGCATAGATATGAGTTCAGGAATATTTGTGTTTTTGTTATGAGAGATATCAAAGCTATGTTGAGTCTCAAATTCTCGGAGCTGTTGTGGGTTAGTATGGAGTGGAATGTATTTTTGGGGGCTATTTCGGCTCTCAAAAAGCAGAAGGTGGGTAGGTAGATTAAATGGGCAAAGCCTATATAGGGCAACCTTTTACTAAATATAGATAGCTGCTCAAAAGGAAACCCTAGTCATAGTGGAAGTGGAGGGGTCTTACGTGATGATCAAGGCAATTTGAAGTTCGCTTTTTCATGTTACTTTGGGTGATCAATGAGTGTTCAAGCAAAAGTGAAAGCTTTACTTTATGGATTGCAGATATGTGAGCAGCATAGGTATGTGACTATAAATGTTCAGTTGGACTCTAAGATTTTGGTCGATATTTTGGCAGAGGGTGTGGATCATCCTCGGTCCATAACGTCAAAAATTGAGCTATCGAAAGAATTTGACCTGAAGTCCATTTCTCATTGTTTTAGACAGACAAATAGAGTAGCAGATATGCTTGCTAATATAGGTTGTGAAGCTCAACGTACCTCTTGATATTTTTCGTCTAATGAGTTGCCTGGATTAGTTTTTGGAGAATTAAAAATGGATAGAATAGGCATACCATCTCTTAGATTTGGATAGTTAGCCATGTACCTTTTGGAGGTAAGGTTTACGTCCCCCTCCTTGTGTTTCTATTGTTAGTATGAATAATAAATTTGGGCTAGCGTCCCTCCCCTGTGTACGGAGTTTGCTAATAAAAAATTATTGTTAACATGAATTTGGCTCATTTTGATTTAACTTCCTCAATTTGAGAATTTTCCCAGAAATTAGGTTTTTACCCTGATTTTAGGGTTTTTAGGCGAAATTTATATTGTGAGCATTTTAATGCACAATTTTTGTACAATGTTGCAGGTTTTACATATTCAATCATAATTTGGATCAATTGGAATAGAAGTCATCACATTTATAGTAGATTCAAAAATGATTGGATGAAGGTTTTAATGGAACAACTTTTAAATTAAAAATCTTCAAGGTTATTTTGCTCAATTTTGGAAAATTTTCTTCAACAAATTCACCATGAAATTGATGGATCAACATCACAAAAAGGTCTCAAGGGCATAAGAGGAAAATCCAGAAGAGAAAAGGACAAAACTGCATGGGATGGTGATTCGTGGGTGATGATTCGCATGTTTCCAACTGCGGATTAGTGATGTCAACTAGAGAATGACTCCTCCAACTTGCATTTTATCTTCCAACCTCTTTTAAAGACTTTTTAAAGATTCTTTGCACCTACCTTGTCCAAGGAAACATTGCAAAATTCAATAAAACTCTTTTTGTGGTTTCACAATAACTGTTCATGCAAACTGTCACGCAAGTTGTTTAGATGATTAGCATGAATTTGTTTATAAATAGGGAGCTCTTACAAGATATTTAGAACAAGTCTATAAGGGAGAAGTACTCTCAAATAGCTTGTAGTAGTAGTTTCCTTTGTAGTTTACAGGAATTTTCATTACTTGTAAAAAGACTCCTGAAGAATTCACTTGTATCAATTCATATCATTTAGGAATGAAGTTTTGGAGCCATGTTCAATCAACAAATAAGCATTTTTTATCTTAGCTCTTTATTTTCTTACTTGTTTATTTTTTTTACATATATTATTCATGCAATCTACGTTTAACTAAATACTTGACTTAGGGTTGGATGAAGCTAAGAATATGATTTGAATATTACTATACTTGCTATAACTTGTATTTGTTTTGTTCATCTATCAAGGTTTAACATTTGTAGTAGCTTGATCACCTATTGCGTATCATTTAGACGTTGATTGATATTGAGAAATGCTTTTAACATTGGAAAATAGTTGATGAAGCCTATGATGTACAAACATGAAAATAGTGGTATAAATAGGTGGATTGAGATTGTTTAAGAATACAATTCATACATTTCACAAGGGTTCATCATGAAAATAGTTGAACTCTAGTCAATTCATTATCAGAACAAATCTTAATTTCATATGGAATTGTAATCTTAAGTAAGACAAGGTGTTAATAGCAATGTGTTAATTCATTCAAACATATAAGTGACAATTAGTAGATTCTAAGCCCTATAATTTTATTTTGTGAATTTCTCTATTAGTTTTACTTCAAGTAATTGAATGTTCTTAATCTTTCATATCACCTATTTGATGATTTGTCTAGATAATAAAGTGAGTGAAAAAACCTAAGTAATTGCGACAATATGGTTTCCTCGTAGGATCGACCCTAATAATTCCTCTACTACGATTGACCCGCGCACTTGCAGTTAAGGGGTATTAGATTATTTTTATTACTTGTTTGTGTGTGTTTTGTGCTTATATTGCATAGTCCTAATACCACCACATCAGGAGAGTTTGATAAGTGAAAAATTTACCGATTTTAGTATTCTTTATTATGTGTTTTTAATATGTTTATAGTGCATTTTAACTTATTTTGGATTCAAATACCTCAACTTTCTAAAATTAGGGTTTTCCTCCTAGAATTAGAGTTTTGAGGCAGAATTGTTATTTTGAGTTGTTTGATGTACAAATTTTATACAGGTTTATAGATTCATGATATTTAATCTTAATTTGGTCAATGGGAGCGAAAGGGGATCAAAATCAAAGTAGATTCAGGTGATTAAGCAAAATGAACATTAGAGAATTGTTGAAGACTAAATTGTGCAAACTTTGCGAGGTTAAATTTTCAGCAAAAATTCATGGAAATGCATGAAAAAGGATCCACCCATGGAATTCCAGTTCAACAAGCTGCAAAATCAAGTGAACCATTTTAAGGTGGATCCCTAGGTGCTAATCTATGGGTACCACCCACCAATTGCTACCCACAAATCACTGTGATAGTTAGGGTTTTATCAAGTTGCAACTTGCATAATTTTTCTAGCTGGTTTTGCAAACTTTTCTAGTAAAGATAAGGTTTTGGCTACTCAAGGTTCACAAAAATCGTAAATGAAAAATTTTGTGCAAAATTTGAACTCCAAGAGAGAATCTTCATAATTGCATGCATTTAATGTATTTGCACGTTGGAAAATAATTTGAGGGAGATTTGTCTATCAATAAAAGACATTTATATTATATTTGAGAGATGTTTTAAGAGGTTGAGTAGTGTAATTCTAAGAGAATTAATAGAATTCTCTCACAATTTCAATAGAATAGTGAACCTTTGTACTTGAACTCTTGTAATTCAACTTTTGAAAGATGAATAGAAGTCTTGAAGCCTTGTTCACTACTTGAATAAGCATTCTTTGCTTTATCTCTTTTATTTCATTAGTTTGAATCATGAATTTTTGCATTAAATTTGAAGTTTTTGTTGTTTCATTTGATTAGCCACGTTGCACTAAAAGCTTCATCTAGAATGTAGATGAAGTTAATGAACCCTAAAGCATAATTTAATTTATTTTAACTTGCTAAACTTGCATTTGTTTGTTCTCTTGTTCAAGTTTTAACACTTGTTTTTGCTTGGCAAACATGAACAAGTCATCTAGTTGTTACTTGACATTGAGAAATACATTTAAGAATGGAAAATGAACAAGTGATGTTTAAGTCACTCATATGAAAATAATGAAACTTAAGTGAATCAATACAATTCATATTTTCACAATATTTCATCATGAAAATAGTTGAAATCTTGTCATTTCATTATGAGAACAAGTTATGACTCATATGAAATTGGATTCCTAACTATACAAGATAACACTTAGCAAGTCATTCATGCAATCTTTTAGTTCATTAGTGGATTCTATGTTCTAGACTCTTTGATATTTGAATTTTTACAAGTTTTTTGCACATCCGTTACCTATTCTATTGAAAGTTCACTCCCAATCATCCAACTCAACTCAATTTGTGATTGTTTAGATAATATAGTTTGTGATTAAGCCTTAGTAGTTGCAACTCATTTGATTCCTTATGGCATTCGAGACCTAATACTATACGTACTACATCCATTGTATACTTGTGACAAAACGGGAGATTAGTTTTTATTACTTGATTGGCGTTTGTTTTTATAGAATTTGTATACCTAATATACATCTCGTCGGGTTGTAAACCAGCAAATACCCCTATGGATCTAGCTAAAAAGATTGGAACTGAAAAGAATAGGACACTTGTGGACAAGGGCAAATATCAGAGACTCGTTGGCTACCTTATATACCTCTCACATGCTCAGCTTGACATTGGGTTTCCTATTCGTATTGTAAGTCAACTCATGAGCAGCCGAACAAAAGAACATATGGATATTGTGTACCGGATTTTGAGATATCTTAAGATAACCCTGGGAAAGGAACTATTGTACAAAAAGAGTAACAATAGAGAAATTGAAATCTTCTCAGATACTGATTAGGCTGGAGATGTATCAGATAGGCTTTCCACATTAGGGTACTGTTTCTTTGTACAAGGAACTCTTGTGATTTGAAGGAGTAGGAAACAACTTGTGGTTTCAAGAAGCAGCGCTAAAGCATAATTCAGAGTTCTAGCCCTATGTATTTGTGAAGGAATGTGAATGCAGAAATTGCTCAGTGAACTAGGAGTTACTAAAAGGCCTATCAAGATGTTTTGTGATAATCAAGCTACCATTAGCATAGCAAAGAATCTAATGCACCATCATTAAACAAAGCACATCAAGATAGATCGACACTTCATCTCTGAGAAAGTTGAAAACTTGGTTGTGAAACTCATATACATACCTACGAGGTCTCAATGGGTGGATATTCTCACCAAAGCTCTTGCATAAAGTAATTTTGAAGAATTAAGTCACAAGCTATGTATGTACAACATTTACAACCCAGCTTGAGGCCGAGTGTAGAATTCTTATCCATAATTAATTACATCTTTTTATAATCAATTAAAGATTAGAGGGATCTTATCTATAATAAATTAGAGATTAGACGGATTTTTCTTTCCTTTGCTAGAGGAGGAATTTTCTCCATTAATTTATCTAGATTCATTACATTAAGTGTCTAAATTCATTAGTCTAAATTTATTGCACTAAGTGTCTAGGTACTTTAGTTCAAAAGTTTAGGTTCATTTTGTAAAGCCTATAAATAGGCATTATATTGTTGTACAAAGATTTATCCAATAAACATTTCTTTTTCCAAATTACGTTCAACGTTAAGAAGAATTCTCTCAAATTCTTCAAAACTAGTACTTGTAGAAATCAGCTAGAGAAAAATGCCATAATGTGCATTTTTGCAATTGTAAGCCAAAATCATACTAAAGTGTTGAACATCATTAATTCATTTCGAACCGCAACGCCTTTTTCCTCAAAAGAATAGAATGCTACATGTCACATGAGAAATAAAATACAAATACCAAGAAAAAATGTAGAATGAATATTTGAAAATTTTTACTGTACAAAGCCTATTTATTTTATTGATACTAGCAAATTTACCGCTAAGTATGTCTTGATTATTAAGAAACCTGGCAAAAATGTGCAATTTTAAAGATTTTCTAATCATGTTATCCGTCAAATTACGATCAACAAGTGCAGAGTACTTCCTTACAAATTCAATGGAGTCTATCATTAATTTTGATTCCTTGATTCATTAGTTGGCAAAGAAAAGGAAAGAGGAATGAACAAAATTATACTTCCACCCTGCCAAAGTGTTCTCGGTTAAAAATTCTTATGATGGCAATTGTTTTTAAGGCCATGACATTGAACTCTAAATAGAGAGAGAGAGGGAGAGAGAGTTGCAAATAAAGAATCATGGGAAAACACCAGGAAAAAAAAAAATACTTGAATCGTAAGCAGAGTGGCTGCACTTCGAGGAATGAGTCCTGAAAGGATATATGCCTTATTTTTCTCTTTTGCATTTTTCAAGTCATGATCAAGAGCCACGAAATTAGCATGCTAGAGTTCAGCTGATTCAGAAAAAACCAGAAAGTGAAGAACTAACTTCATGGTGATATCTTACAGCTGGGAATGATGAATCATCTAGGGAAACTTCTTACTTGCATAATCAAACACCATCTCAATCTTATCAAATGTGTTCTTCCTACCCTTAGGGTCGCATGGCTTATGGATTAAGAAGAATGCAGAGAAATGAAATTCTCAACTCAAGAAAACAAGAAGAGATATTCCCATGCTCATCTGTCCATTGGAAACCAACATAACAATCTAGTGATTGCACTGCATTGAACAAAAACATACCATCGTAAGTACCAAACTTACCATGCATCTTTATAGGTTTCTATCAGAAAACACAGTCTACTAGATCTTTAGTGATTAAGGAAGAGGGCATTATAAATATTAAAGGAAAGTTTAATCTGGGGTTATACCAATCAAAGTCGATTGGGAGCTCAAGAAATTTCTTTAATTTTGTAGAAGAAAGTTACAATAAATAATGTATCAAGATTTCGACTTTACAGATCATGCAGAGCAATTAATGACTCATAAAATTACCCAAAAAAAAAAAAAGAAGAAGAGGACAAACTCTGCAAATCATATAGTAGATTGAATATCAGATTCAAAATTCAATTACTCCATAATTAAAAATATGTCCTAAAATTGCACTGCACCTATGAGCTGCTCAATAAAGTTAAAAAATAAAATTGTATGCTGAAAATCAAAACCATAATATCATGGTCAACTAAGCATTTAAAATGATGATAAGCTTTAAATCAAATTAAAAACTAGAATTTTCAAAATCTTTTCGAATGCTTTTACCTCCATAGGTCAACTTGGACTATTTATCTATTGCACTAGCTATATATACCAACTTTCACAATACCTAGGACAAAACTTTTATACAGGTTTGTGTTTGAATTTTTTAAAATGCATTACCACGTAAAGAAATACTTTAAAGTCTTATCTACCATATACCCAAGAAAAAATGCAAATTCAAATGCTTTTTGGTACCTGCAATGCTATCTCTGATGTTGTTCTTGCCTTTTTCTCCCCTCAAATTTTCATTGATGTGAGATCCAGATCCATAAGATTGATAGGCAGGGCATATGTAATTTGCTGTCAAACAAATCAAAGTAGAAAATAACAGCCAAATACAAGAACAATCAGCCACTTCCAAATATGATTAATCCAAAGTGTGCCAACTGCAACTGAAACAAAGACCAACTTTATTTCACTGACTTCATTGACTTCCTGGTACAGCCTCATATTGCTTTTGAAAGACTCTTAACTTCTTGAGAGAGAAATTTTCCACCACATCATCATTCGTAGACCAACTTGAAAGTACAGCTTCTATATGTTTCAATGTAGTAGTTTGGAAAAGAAATGTTGAAAAACTATATTGAACTGTCATATTGGGATGAGAGGTTTCATAAAGAGAAGTCCAGAGTTAAATGGCTTAAAGAAGTGGGTAAATTTTTTAACAGCAAAAATGAGAAATCATCATGCTTAGAACAAAAATCTTACTTTGACTACCAATGAAGAGGTAAAACTAATAATTATGATGAAGTAAAGAATGAAGCTGTGCAGTACTATATAAAACTATTTTATGAACCAGATTCCTTCTCTAATGAATTGCATACCAGAATTAGATCGAGTGTGAGGAAGAAAATAACAGAGGAAAAGAATCAAATGTTGCCAGAAGAAGGACCTGCACTAGGCCCTAATGGCTTCACAATGGAGTTTTATAGGAAGAAGTGGGAGACAATGATTTGGTGCCTGCAATTAAATCCTGTTTCTACTTTAAATATTTTGTTCCAACCTTCAACAATATCATTCTTAATTTGGTGCCTAACGTTACTGCTCCAGCAGAGATGAAGGAATATAGACCAATAGCATGTTGTAATTGCTTATAAATGCTATTCTAAAATATTTATAGAGATTGAAATACATTTTAAAAGAGGTTATATCCTACAGACAACGTGCTTTCCTGAAGCATAGAAATATATCAGACAATGTGCAGCTCATGCACGAACTAGTAAGAAATTACCACAAAAAAGAGAGAAGCCTAGATGTGTGATAAAAATGGACATTATTAAGGCATATGACACAATGAGATAGAGCTTTCATTTTGCAGTAATGGAAGCTATGGAATTTCCCCATCCATTTGTGGACTGGATAAAGAAATGTGTGACAACAGGTTTTCCTTAAACATGAATGGTGCTCTAGTTGGTTATTTTAAGAATAAGAGAGGACTAAGAGACATGGAGATCCCATTTCTCCTTATCTATACTTATTTCTATAGAGGTGTTCTCACAATTGTTGGACGGAAACATTGAAGATTACGGTTTTGATTACCATCCAAAATATGAAGAATTATACTTTTCCCACATTTCTTTTGCTGATGATGTCTTTATTGTAGTTGCTACAATTCATAAGTCTGTGCAAGTTATCTAAAAAGCAATGGATGAGTTTCTCTTAGTTATCAAGCTTAAAATCAAATTTAACCAAGTCAGATTCTTTGTTCCTGGAAATTTTGAAGATCAAGGTGTGAATTTCAGCAAAGAGATATGAATACCTTCAAAGAAGCTAGGAGTCAAATATTTGGGGGTATCCTTGATAACTGTAAAATTAAATTTAGCTGATTGTCAAGCCATAGTTGATAAAATCTTGAACAGAATAAAGATCTAAGCTGGAAGGAAGCTAACATATGCAGGTAGACTAACACTGGTAAAGTCTTGTCTTAAATAGCTCATTCGTGTACTAGGGAAGCATTTTTGTACTTCCAAAAGGAATGATTAGAAAAGTGGAAAGCATATTGAGTGCCTTTTTATGGTCTAGTATGGAGCTAAGCAATACAACCACTAAAGTAAGCTAGATTGAAGCATGTAAACTAGTGAATGAAGTAGAGTTGGGCTCGGAAAACCTAAAACTATGGATCAAAGCCTTACGCTGTGGCATATATGGGATTTCTGTCATAAAAAGAATTTCTGTCTATCAAATGGGTTCATTAATATTTGCTAAAAGGCAACAATTAATGGTCTATAATATGTGCAGCTAACAGTTCATGGAATTGGTGTAAATTACTAAAGCATAGGTCAATTGCACAGTATTGGATGAAATGGACAATAGGGAATGGTTTAAATACATTGCTTTGACAGGTAGCATCCTAACGTTCTCTATTGCAAGTTTATTCTCTTTAGATTCTGAAACCGTTTGAAAGTTGTGAGTAGGTTAAATTTGTATTTATAATCGGTAATGGATAATGGTATTGGCCAACAGGTTTTCTTACTAAGAAGAGATGCACTTGAATTAGTCAGAGCAACCCCCTTAGATTTCTTACTTATGGTATATTAGGAAGATCGGTGATATGGATATATAAAGCATCTGGACACTATACTGCTAAATCAGCCATGAAGCAATTAATTTCAACAGGAAATATGATACCATGGTATGAACTATTTTGGGCAAAAACTTTGTGCCAACACCTCCTTTCATCTTATGGCTTCTGCACAAAGGTAGGCTAAGCACTAAAGATAGATTGGAGAAATGGGGGATGACAATAAATCCAATATGTGAGTTTTGTAATGCAGAAAAAAAAAAGTAAATATCGTTTCTTTTCCTGTCCATATTTTAAACAACTATGTGAACAAGTGTAGAGGAAATGCTTGATATATAGAATTGCAGAAGAATGGGATATTGAGTTCCAACAGATGCTGAATAATTGCATGAAGAATTCCTTTCAAGAAAAGATAAGAAGAGCGGGTTTTGTAGTCACTATTTATAATATATAGAAAGGCAGAAACATGAAGATATTTTCAAATGAGCTTAAGGTCTCCTGATGAAGTGATAGCTAGCACACTAAAAGATGTTAGAAGTATTATGATTGGTTGGAAAGATATAGTGAATAAATAAAAAATAGACCTCTCTGTATGGAACAAAGTGTACCATTGTAATAGAGTAGAGCGTCAGTAATTCAGGCTGCACGAGTGACTGTAAATAGCTAAGGGTGACTTCCACCATCGTATGCATTTTTTTTTTGCTAAAAAGTCTCAATAATAATACAGCTTACAGAAACAAAATTTAAGGAAATGAAATTGTTTGTATGTGTGCTTGAACGAATATCTAAAACTAAATCTCAATAATAACCATGACAACAATTTATGGTTAATAATTTATACACTCTAATTTTTGTTTACACTCTCTACTTAAACTGACATGGATATTAATAATAACACTCAGAATTTTTCATATAAAAATAATAATCTCAAATAATTAGAGTTTTTTGGGGTAAAAATAAAAAAGTGAAGTGAATTATTTTCCTAATTTAAATGTAAAATATCTAAATTGAATATGAAACGGTGAAGATAAAATATTATACTAGTAAATTCAAAGATGCAAAATTCAGGTGGTAATTAGCAAAAAAGAAAATCTTTAATAAAAAAATAGGAAAAAAATTTTCTTAACTATTTGGTGATAGCAAGATATTTTAGTTCTAGAAAGATTTAATTGCAATAAATTGTTTTTACTGTTTTCCATGAATATTTTTTAATACGTATCTAGCAAAAGGTCATTGTTGTCATATTATGATACTCATAATCTGTTTTTTGTTTGTTTTCTTTTCTTTTCTAAGTTGAGAAAAAAGGGAAAAAAAACAAACGAGGTGTCTTTGAAAATCGAATTAATAATTTGATTGATGTTATGTTAGTTGACTCGACCGACCCTTAAATCTATAGGTCCAATGACTAGAGAAATTATTATAACTTCTATTCTATGCAAATGGAGACAATGATCCCAGCGCAGCAATGGGACAAATCGAACTACAAATATCTAATCTTTTATATATATTTTGTTTTCATTTCTGTTCTATCCCAAGTTGAAAACCCTCTTCTCTCCTCCCTCCGATTTTGACAAAAGGAAAACTATCCTAATATTTAACCCAAAAGAAAAAATTATATATATTCAAATTCTCCTCCAATTTATTTACAATTGAAACTGTAATTTTCATTCGTCAATTCTCAACTCCTAAGAAAAGAATGGAAGCTGATGTTATTATTCCCTCATTAAAGCTCTAATTTTGTTTCTTTCAATTTCTTCCTCTCTCTCTCTCTTCTCTCTCTTTCGAACTCTCTCCACAGGATTACAGATTTATTGGGTTTTGTGAATTTTTTTGTCGGGGTGGGGATTGGGGGGTTTTTAAGGAAGATGAGGATGAAATTTTGGGTGCTTTTTTGTGGGTTTGTGTCTCTAATGGCTATCACAGCTTCTAGCCATGTGGTCTTGATTGGGAAGAACGTTACCTTGTCATTTGAAGACATTGAAGCTAACTTTGGTAAACTCAATTTTATTTATGTAGTTTATTTTTTGATTATATTTTTTAAAATTTGGGTTGAATTTTTTAGCTGCTGAATTTTTCTTTTTTTCTTTTAATTTGAAATGGAAGTTTGGGAGTTTGGTTGATGTCATTTGATGGAAATTGGATTTTGGTTAATTGGTTTCATTGGGAGCTTCATGCGGTGTGAATTCTGCAATTTTTCACTTCTGTTTTGGGAAGTTAGGTTAATTTTTTAGGCTCTAGGTAATTTGAGCTTTCTTGAGCTGTCTTTCATACGGGAAAAAAATGTAGTTTTTATTTGAACTGCACAGTTGAAGATTAAAGTAAGGAAAAAATATGCAATCTTATGTCAACTTAACTGGAAATGATGAATCATTCTATAGCTTATTGTATTGTGAGGATAGGTTTAGAAAATATTTAGGTAGGTGCTTCGAAGAAAAATGATGTTTAAGTTCCTATGTAAGCTTTTTCTATATTGTTATGCTTTTTGTTTTAGTGTATAGCTTGAAATATGTCTTATAGATGTCAGGAATACAATAGTCTAGAGTTTGCTGGTTTGTTTTTGAATTATACTTTTGATTTGAGAATCAAATAACAGGTTATAAGGGATATATTCTTTTTTCTTTTTCTTTTCTTTTTTTTTTTGTGTTTTCCTCTTTCTTGTTATCAATGTTAATTCATTTTAAGTTGTATGCTGATCTCATAAAATTGTAATTTCAGCTCCATCGGTGAAAGGATCTGGGAAATGTGGCACATTGTACATAGCAGAGCCCTTAGATGCGTGCTCACCATTGACCAATAAAATTGATACTGATAAGAGTGGCACCACTTCGCCTTTTGTGTTGATCATTAGAGGAGGATGTAATTTTGACGAGAAAGTTAAAAGAGCTCAAGCTGCAGATTTTAAAGCTGCTATTGTATATGACAGTGATTATGGTGAATTAGTTGCAAGTAATGTCTTTTCCTCCATAATTATGGTTCAATTTTCTGATACTGGTTTTCTTTGGTACAGCTTAGGTTGATAAGTAATTGTAACTGTCAAATTGTTTTTGTCTGCCACTCTATAAATAGAGGTTATTACTAAGCCGTGGGGAACAAAAAGGAAAACTGTAACTTGATATTAATATCGCCGTTTTTTATATCACCCTTTGTTTTGGGATTTTTTTTTTTGGGGGGGGGGGGGGGGGGTGTTGTCACCCATATCTTGATCTGTCTAGCAAGACACCTATATTAGGGACAGATGTTTTCATTTTACTGAAATTACAAAGATATGCTGCACTTTTGGGGGATCTCTAGAACTTGAGCCACATGCTGCATGTTGGTGGCCAATATTGGCTCACCTATATTCACCATTTCAAGGACTAAAAACACCTTGATGTCAAAGTTAGATGACAGAAAGGTCCAAGTTTTTTGAGATTAAAATTACAGCTTGAGTTTAAATTTTCTGCGCGTGGTTTAGGCTGACTTCTGTGAAATTCCTTTGTAGTATTACTCTTGGCATCTCTAAATTGGTACAATATATGAGAGTGAGCTAAGAAGCAAATTGTGAGAATTGGTGCTAAACCTATAGAATTCCATCATGTAGTTTAACTGTTGGAGGTCCGTAGGGATTCCTTTCTTAATAATGATGTAGAGTTTTGAGATTGAGATTGTAACAAGGTGTCCCAATTGGACATTGCGGATGATTGAAGAGATACTCCAGGAACCTGAACTTAAGCCATTGAACTAGAGCTTTAGTTTTGATGAGAAATTTGGACTCATCTCTTGGGGCAGGTTATAAATTGTCCTATCCTTTTATTCAGGCATTTGAGTCGGTTTACTAAATCAAATCATCTGGGAGAAGTACAAAAATCTTGCTAGCTTTAATACTTCTACATAATGAAGTACCAAAGTTCCTTGTTTGTGAAAAACAAAATTTTGCTGATGATGCACGAAGCCATGTGTCCTGTTGATAACATCACATGCAAAAGTATTACTGATGTACGTTTTTGTTAATTTAAAGTTCAAACCAAACTTCACAGGAATAGTGGATAGAACAAGGAAAAGATTTCCTGTTGACGATGGTCCTCAAGTTTGTCAGACTTGAGCTGATGTTATTATGTTATGTTTCATATATTTGTCTGTATCCATGTGTGAGATGGGGCTGCCATGAGAAAAACATTTATGGTAAATCACTGATGCAATGTATGATTCAGAAGCAAGTTTGAGTTTCTATTTCACAACTGTGTATTACCAGATAACAAATGTGTGGAAAATATGGCATTCACTCTGAAGTTTTCCTCTCATCTGTCAAGCTTAACAGAGAGGATATATTGGTAGATGTCAGAATTATCATTTGCATGCATCATTTAGTCAAATATGGAGTTAGAAAGGATTCTTGTTTTCTTGCATCATGATTGATAAGATAACGATTTATTGCTTCTGGTTTTTTGTTTATCCATAATCACTTCACTTAATGGGTCATCTATAGGTATATCTGTTTCTTCATATAGATATAGACGGAAACTTATTGCTTATCTGGAGTTCCTATATCATTGAATTAATGGTTTGTCACAGTTAGCACATAATATGCACTTAAATGAGAAGTGGCAAGATTCATTCCAACACCAAACCTTACAAGGGGTCTAAGCTTTGCTGCGCAGATCAAGTTCCTTGATGCTAAGCCTATCATGTCTCAAGTTCTGTGGTTTTTTTCGCTTCACTTGAATCCTTGATAGATAAAAAGCTTGAAATAAGTCAATAATTTGTTATTCCCAAAAAATTAGTTCTTGCCTTCCACCATGCTTCACATGTGCTCTTTGCCTTACATGATTCATGCTTTGATCTAATTGTATTTATATTATGAGGTCCAATGTAAATTGCAGTGGCAGGAAATTCAGATGGTATAAAAATACATGCTGTGTTTGTTACAAAAGCTTCTGGGGAAACTCTTACGAAGTATTCTGGTGTTGCTGGGATTGAATTGTGCATAATCCCAAGCTTTGAGAATTCAGCATGGTCAATAGTGGCTATATCTTTCATTTCATTGCTTGCAATGTCTGCAGTGCTGGCAACATGTTTCTTTGTCCGGAGGCATCGCATTCGAAGAGAACGTGCTCGAACTTCTCGTGTCCGGGAGTTCCATGGTATGAGTAGTCGTTTGGTGAAAGCTATGCCCAGCTTAATATTTACAGCTGTTCTCGATGATAATTGTACTTCAACGACATGTGCTATATGTCTTGAAGATTATACTGTTGGAGAGAAGCTGAGGATTCTGCCCTGCCATCACAGTAAGTTTTTAGGGATTATTATATGGTCTTACATTTGGAGTACTCATCTTCATGACTTAACTTTTAACCAGAATTTTGAATGTTAGATGATTAAATAAGGTTGCATCTACGAGTTGATTATGGCTTACAAATTTATTAGTTGAGAAATTTGACTGAATGTATGAATTTTGGAGGAGCTGGTTATTAGTTGATCAAGTTATTCTGAATTTCTAAGTTTATATTGCACTTCTTGTACTATCTTGATTGAATTTAAACTCTTATATGGGTTTTGCATGTTACAAGATAGCCTGTTCAAAAGAACTAACCAAATATACACATCTTGATATTAGTAACAATTTGAAAGTATTATGTTCAGAGCTTCAGGTTTCTGTATGCCTGTTCCCCTATACTCATGCAATTATATACCAGGTCAAAGTGTTTTCCCACTGTATATTGGATTACCCCTTTACAAATATTTTGTTTTTCTTGAACCTGTCTTAAAACACACTCCTAAGCCTGCTCCTCTTTCTATGGCCCTTGGACAGTCATTGTTAAGCTATCCTCCTTAATGATAATAATATGTTGAGTTTAATGTACAGAAGGGTCATGTTTTATCCATATACATGGGCTATATAGACATTTTATAGTGACTTCCACTGCATGGATGGAATCTGTGGTTTAATTATTTGCATGCTATGGATGCTAGAGGGCCTTAAGCTTACTTCTGGATTATTCGGACATGGTTTAAAAAATATTTTTGAAAAATGAACATCTAAGTTAACTTTTTTTACCACAAATTTTGAATTCAGAATTACTTGAGCTTAATGTAGTTCGCTTCAAATAGGAAAATGAACTAAGCAAGCCAACTATATCTTCACAGCATTCTACAAGTATATATCCTTTTTTAATTAAGGGAAATCTACTCTAAATTAATTACACAAAAACTGATATAATATTTCAAATGCATGATAACAATAAAAAAAGGATATGTTTAAAACGTTTGGGGTTCACAGAAAGTATGTCTTCAGTTCGATACTTTTGCTTTCTTGAGAGCTGATAGGTTATGTTATATATTTTTCTTTTTGGGCTTGATAGAGTTTGCTTGTGCCCTTTCTCTCTGGGCCATGAACTTAGTTTGCCACCAATTGGTCTGTTTCCTTGAAAGGTGTCACTCAAAACAATTAATGCCATGGATGAATACTAGTAATTGCTATTGTTAGTGATGGAATCTTGCAGGTTTTTTGGGTCTATTTGAGCTATACTTCCAAGCATGTATTGAGCACTTTGCATTTTCATGCTTTGACTCCTTATCCATCGTGTGACTTGCTACTGATGAGAAAATGTGAATCTGTTCTTTCTATTTCATAAATCTATAACTATATAAGGTACCTTTAAATGAATGCATTTAGCTCTAATAGTCTGGAGTAGATGTTGGCTGCTGTTCATGGTATTTGCTATTTCTTGAAAGGCACTTTACTTGTATTGAGAGAAAAAAAAAATTTTTTTTTCTCCCTTAATGGATCATGATTTTTGTTTTTGCTGGGCTTTGTTTCTGTGCTCTTCAAGAGTTTCTGTTTAGATAACTTTTTAGGGATTGAACTTGACCATTGAATCATTACTGAAATTGTATGCAAGGTGTTTGATGCTTTGCTTGTCTCTGTGTGTGCTTTTCTTGATATCATCTTGCTCTGAATTTTGGCCTCGTTCAGTGTTCTGTTCTTTCCAAATGTTGCTTAGTATGTTCTCATGATTGAGTAACTAATGATTGAAGTTTTTAACAGAATTTCATGCTATGTGTGTTGATGCTTGGCTTACATCATGGAGAACCTTTTGCCCTGTCTGCAAACATGATGCTACAACTAGCATGGGTGAACCACCAGCATCTGAATCTACTCCATTGCTTTCATCAAGTCCGGCTTCTGTTTCTTCATCAGCTGGATCGTCGATAGCATCATCATCAGCTGTACAAATAGCCACAGCATCTTCTCGGTCCCTTTCAGTCTTCCGTTCTCATTCTATTTCTAGCACTCCTTATAACCAGCAGTCTTTCAGGTCTTATATCCAATCTCCTCATCTAAATGTTAGCCAAAGCTCAGTGGACCTGAGAAATGCATCTTCACAAAGATCACATACTTCCTATTTGGTTTCATCTCACTCCCTGGGTTATCCTTCCTTATCACCTCTTAATTCACGATACATGTCTCCGTATATTCCTAGTCCTGGCAATACATCATCGAGTTACATTGGGTCTTCTAGCCAGCAGCGGCACCCACTTCATTATAGTGAGTCAGCTGCAAGCTTTTCACCATATGCTTCAGCTCAGTCTCTTCCTGGATGTTAATTCAAATACATAGTTGATTCGGAGAAACAGTGATACTTCTGCCAGAAGTCCTTGAAGATATTAA
>CM045560.1:19895673-19981496 GCA_024721245.1 Mitragyna speciosa | reverse complement strand
ACCACTAGCAAACTACTTGTTAGAAATACTGGAAATAAGAGAGATAAAATAGGGGGTAAGAATGGAAGAAGACAAAACACTCACAACTCTAATAAACACGTAAGCTAGAACCTGAAAAAAAAGTAATACTCACAATGGACCAAGCATGTAATGGCTCCAATAACCAAGGAGGTTACTGAGCTGCCATAATATTGACATCTCCTGATAGGCACACATGAGTTGTGCACTCAGGTTCAAATTGCAAACCAACAATAATGAAGTTGAATATGAGCCTTGGTCTCTAGACTAAAAGTTGCAAAAGAATTGGGAGAAAAACAATTATATGTATACATGAATCCAAGCCTAGCTATCTGCCAAGTCATAGGAAGTATGCAACTAGGAGCCATCACGCAATTCTACCTCAACAAGGTGAATGAACTCATGTAGAAGATCAAAGAGGTTCAAATAATTGACATCTCACAGGATAAGAAAAATAATTCTCACATGCTATCAAAGATAGCTAGCTCAATGCTCAATGCATATATATGTGTTGAAAAAGTTTTTATTTAAGTGCTTGAAGAATGAGAATCACAAAAAGACTGAGGCCATAACTCTTGAGTCCTCCAGTAACTAGATAGAGCCATTATTTTTTTTCTCAAAGAAAGAAGATTGTCAGACAACAAGTTAAAAGCTAAAGAGCCCAAAGATGAGTAGCTAGATACACCCTCATCGATGGAGTCCTTTACTAATGATCTTTTTTTATTGCCATATCTCAGGTGCCTAAACCTAGAAGAGAGATATACAACATAATAGAAATGCACAAAAGCATCTGTAACCATCACACTAGTAGAAGATCTTTGGCCCTCAAGCTATTTCAACAAGCACATTACTGGCCAAAGATGGTAAAGGATGCATTAGCCTAAATATAGAAATCACAACTATGAACCCGGTGGGATTCGGTCTATCTTCATATTATTTTGAATGATTTTAATTAATGAAATTATGTGATGAGTTCCCCTTTGTTTTGTAATGATTTGAATGTTTGATTTACGAGGGTTTAAGCGACAGAACATAGATTTTGGGAGATGTGATTTTTGGTTGGATGAAGAACAGAACAAAAAAAATAAAAAATAAAAAAAAGAGGAGAGAATAGAAAGTGGGAGAGCGAGAGGGAAAACAATGGCAGATTAAAACCGAGAGAGATAGAGAGAGAGTGAGATGCAGAGGAAGAAGAGAAACGGAGCAAAACTAGAAAATCAGAGAAGGGAGGGACGAACCAAAAAGAGCAAGAGAGAAAAGAAGGGAATCAGGGAAAGAATAGAAAACAAGAGAGAGGAGATACGGAGAGAAGAGAGGAAAACAGAAATAGAAGGAGAATGATGGAGAGAAGAGGAGAAGCAGAGGAAGAAGACGATGAAAAAGAGAAAAGTGAGATTTTGGAGAGAAAAATGAGAAATTAGAATCTGGGGAAGAAGAATAATTAACAGGGAGGGGGTGGCTTTAGTTTTCTGATTTTATTTAATTATCAATTTTTTTAGTTAAATAATGTAAGTTTAATTAGTTTAATTTAATGGATAAATCAGATTAATTGAATTATCTTAATTGATTTAAGTTTGTTTCGTAAATTAGAATTTGATGTTTGGATCGTTATAAACTTATTCTTTAGTACTTAATTTTTGGTTATTATTGGTATGCCATTTAAAGATTTCATTTTTTATGAAATTAAGCCCCTTCATAATTCAGTCTGACCCCCTAGATTTTACACTCTTTAATTAAATTTTTTTAAACTTACCCTCAATTGTTGGAATTTATGTTTTGTGCCCCCTCATGTGATGGAATTAATGTTTTACTCCCAATTTACTTTTCATTTGCATCATTACCCCTTAGACTTGTATAAATTTTTATTTTTGTTCCCTAAGCCCCTTAGATTCATATTATTATTTTTTGCCCCCTTAGTGGCTAGAATTTATTTTTTATCTCAATTTGTCAATACTTATATATTTTAAGTTTTGTTCGTTTATACCGAGATACCTTGACTTGTTTGTTCATTTTAATAGTATTTTAGTACCAGATCTTCGAGAAGAGATATTTTCATGACATTTTAAATGCTTCTTTATCTGCTCCAATGTACTGTAATGTGATATTTTATGCATTTTTCTTCATGCGTTTCTTATTTTATGCACTTTTTGCGTATTTATTTACTTTATGTTATTTAATTTCAAATTTTATTATTTTGACAAAAATGTAATATTTTTGTATTTAGCTAGCCAATGTAATAATTAGATTATTTTCTTTTTTTTATTTTTTATAAATATTTTTGTATTTAGATAGTAAGTATAATAGATAGGCCGTTTTACTTTTTTCCCTTAAAGTTGTAGCTAATCCTCTCGATGTAATAGTAAGGGCTTACTTGTTTTTGTGTTCTTATGTGCTTAATTGTTTTATCGCTTTCCTTAGGATTTTTGCATTTAGAATATCATGTTTACATACTATGTGCTCATACGTGCTCTCATGTGTCTTTATATGTTTACTTGCTTTTGATTCATGTTTATTGTTTTTATTCATGTTTTATTAGTTTATTATTATTCCATCATCACACTAGTCCAACTCTAGTTGTGGCTTTTATCATTTCCCCACTAGTCCAACGCTAATGGGGATTCCGAGAAAGGGGTAGTCCAACGCTAGACCCTTAGGGCATTTCAGCACTAGTTACATTCGCGTGCATTGCATATCGTTTCATACACCAATTCTCATTTTAGGCTTTTTTCATTCATGCATGATTTTTTGTATATATCTTACTATTATTACCTATTTTTAAGACAATGCATGATATTTAGGTTGCATTTCACTGTTATTTGCGTGATCCAATTAGAAATAGTCATCTACTTATGTGGGAAGCGGTGGCTTAACAGGCCGTTCACCCCCCCTGTGAGTAGAAAGATATCAGTCACAAGTTATTTGTCCCCCATACCCATTATGTTGCATCCCCACTTTCTTTAACACTTATTATCTATAGTATTTTCCTATTTTCTTTTGTCATTTCATTTTGCATATACACTCGTGACTCCCTCGGGGCCTCATTCCGAGTTTCGCAATTAATGCGATAATTCCAATCAAGCCTCAACGGAACATTTCGACCCTCCCGATACTCACATTTAGATTTAGGATTTGCATTCATATAGATACATCTGAATGCAATAAAACTTTGGGTTAATTTAGGAAAATTTGATTAAACCTCGCAACTAGCTTTGGCTAGGTAGAAAGGATGCCTTAGGTGCGAGCCTTTATCTTTCCTTTCTTCAAATGTGACTTCCGGACCTTCTTCTCTCCTTTTTTTTTCGTAGACTGGAGTCGAAAAAGGGTTTTTAAATACTTTTTCTAAAATTTTTGTTTTTGTTTGTTTAAATGATTTTTTCGGGTGACTTGGTACACCCTAACTTCATACCAAGTGGCGACTCCATTTTTATAAAAACCCTTCTTCAAAATATAGTTGGCCAAAACTGCCACACTTTAGTTCCGGCCTTATTTTATGTTAAATACCATTTTTTTAAAAATACACCTTTTCACTAAAAACTTGATTTTTATCACCCACGCGCTGTTTTTTCAAAACTCTATCTTTTCAAAAAGGGTCACCAGATCGGACTGCCTTTTCAGGGCACGACAGTCATGACCCTCCTATGCTAGGATTTTTGGCACGCGACATTCTTCAAAGACGTAACAAAATTGCCAAAAAAAAATGGCTAACTATAAATGCAGCCATATAATGGTCAAAAAATGGCTAAGTATTAGTGAAGTCATTAAATAATGCATTTGACAGGTACAGTCATCTAATGAAGACATCTATAGTGAATAATATAGGGCTCAATCAAACACCTAGATGAAGAATTAGACAAAATGTCAACAAAAAGAAATGGCTCATCTTCTACGAGGATCACTAAAAAAAAAATGACCATGTATTAGTGGGGAACTAATCTGGCCACCCCTTAAAATGATGGAGCACAGGGGACCCTAGGAAGACGATACACCTAATTGTAGACACCAAATTTTGATACACCATTTATTTTCAAATATTGGGGGACCTTTTTTTCACTATTTGGAGTCAAATCTTGATTTTTGAGTAAAAATGAAGAAGTCAGTAATTTTGAAGGGCAGAATAGTAATTTTTTCATTAATTTTGGAGGGGTTTAAATTCATTTTTTGTACTTTTATACACATTTTTAAATTTTGTAATTTTTTCGGATTCAGCTGGTATGTTTATGTATTTTCGCTAACACAGGTTCAAAATGGTAATTTCGCATCGCGAATACCACTTTCGTCCATTTTTGTGTACCAAATTTGTTTTTCAAATTTTCAAACATGTTTCTAAATTTTCTTAACCTTTTTCAGGGTGAATTTCTATTAACAAATTTATTATTTATATTTTTCTTAATTTTTTCTATTTTTTGTGAGAGAATATAAATTTTGATATTTTTTAAGGGCAAGGTTGTAATTTTTGTAGTCAGAGGCATTTTGGTCTTTTAACCATTTCTTAGAGGTTAAGACTTGTGCACTATAAATACCCCATTTTGAGATTTTAGAAAAAAGGGAGAAATAAATAAAAAGTCTAGGGAGGCTCTTTAGTTTTTAGTTTTCTTAATTTTCTTTTAGTTTTTCCATTTTCACCAAGAACACCAAAAACACAATCTAATGTATATTCAAAATTTCACCAAGAACACTAAGAATACACACTAGTGTATATTCAAATTTTCACCTAGAACACTTAGAACACACACTAGTACATCTTCAAATTTTTACCTAGAACACCTTGAATACACACTTGCACTTTCTCTCTCACTCACTACACACACTCACAATCTCTCACACACTCATACTCTCTCACACACATTACACACACTACACACATATTCACTCTCTCTCACACGCACTACTCATATTCTCTCTCACACATTACACACACTACTCACATTCTGTCTCACACACTACACACACTCTCTCTCACACACTACACATACTCACTTTCTCTCTCACGCACTACTCACTTTCTCTCTCTCACACACACACACACGACCAAAACAACACACAAGCACACACACTCTTTCTCACACTACTCACAGCCTTTCACACACAATACACACACTGCACATTCACACACAGTTCATACATACACACACTCTCATATTTACACACACAATACACACACAGTCACTTCATAAATACACACACTTACACATACTTCACACATTTCACACACTCACAGTCACACACTAATACACACGCCACACACAATCGCAGATTCTTTTTTCACACACACTCCCACACACTTCAATACACATTCACACATAGTTCATTTTTCACACACTCCCACGCACAATCACCCAAACAGATTCAAAAAAAAAAAAAAACAAACAAACACATGACCAGATACACACACCAAACACTCAAACACCCACAGCAAAACATACAACATTCATTCACAAAAAATAAACACAGGACCAAACGTACATGCGCATAATTCACACACAATCACAGTCTAATTTTCACCACCATCACACAGCTCATCTCTACCTCCCCTAACACCACTGATCAAAACCCAAAGCCTCCCCATATGCCAATTTCAACAGCAATTTCCTTGCCAGCTCCACCACTGCTCACACAATTAACCTCATCACAACCATGGATCCACCTCCAAGCCCCTGCAACGTCAATCTTGCCCAACTCCCTTAGTCACCGTCTAAATCAACCCCTCCCCTGTCTTCGCCATTTCCTCCAAATCCCAAACACCAGCCAATGCCACCATAGCTCCTAACCTGCAACCAGTAAACAAACAGGCATATATTCTCCACCGCCACTAGCAAAACCACCACCAATTTCCATTCCTCCAATTTGAACCTGCAGACAAACAAATACAACACATTCACATCATACGTGCATTCAATTACACATCACACACTTGTTCAATCACACACATCACGCAGGTACACAATCGAAGCAATCAATCACCACCTAATACACAGCAAACCACCCACAATCCAAGCCACCAAAACCATAAACCTGTACCAAAATTAGCCCATAAAATCATCCATATCAATCCCTCATGACCACCGTTACCCTCACAATCTTTAACCAAAATCACAACCACCACCCCCAGTTCTCGCGCATCTGACAAACAACACCATCAAATCAGAACAACCCCCCCCCCCCAAAAACGCTATCCAAAGGCACCCAAAAAAGCTGCAAAGCAAGCCCACAACCTGCAAGAATAGAGCAGAAATAGACACAAAAACTCACAGACCCACCTACAATCCACCACAGAAACATCACACCACATAATTAGGTAGCACTGCCTCTAATTTGTCAACATCCCATTGATTATTTTGAACAAAATTTCTCACTTGAAAGCTGTCTTGATCCTGAGCATACATAGATAAAGCACTTGTTAAGATCCAATTATCAACCTCAACCTCACCATTATTAATGAACCATGAGAGCTTTCTTTTGTAATATTCCTAACATCCAGCACCCTTTTCCATGTAGCAGAATCAAGGTGAGATCTTCATATTTTGCATCAGGTGTTGCAAATGGCAATATTTGGCAGCCAAAAATTCAGCTCATAGAGAATTTTGCTTCCTGAAATTCCACCATAATTTGACAGATAACGCCTTATATACATCCTCCAATGATCGACTCCCAACATCACCCTTATTCATAGGCAGGCAAAGCCTTTTCCATTTAATACAGTGATGCCTAAAATCACCTTCAACACTTATCCATAAGAATTTTGCAAAAATCTGCTCAATGTGCAACAAAATACCCTTCAGTGGGGAGGCACCCGCAAGAATGTGCAAGGGTATGGATGATAGCACATGCTTAATGAGGATCAATTTACCTCCCATTGACCAAAAACGATTTTGCCATGCCAACACCTTCTTGACAATGTTCTGAGTGAGATCATTAAAATATGAAGACTTCCTTCTTCCAACAAAAAGATGACTCCCCAAATATCTAACTAGAAATGATTTTGCACTAAAGCCTGTTACTTGATGAATGCTTGCAACACCTGGAACAGGAGTTTTGGGATGACATATAATGCCACTCTTTACCACATTTATCTGCTGACCAAAAACCCTCTCATATGTTCGTAAGGTTTCCATAACTAAACATAGTATCCTCTTATTAGAGCCAGAAAAAACAATTACATCATCTGTATATCCAAGATGAGTGATAATAGGACAATACCGAGGAACACTGAAAGGAGAAAACCCTCATTCCAAAGGCAACTGATTTAGAGCCTTGGATAAACCTTCTGCAGCAATTACGAATAAAGCAGGAGAAATAGTGTCCCCCTGACGAAGTCCTCTTCAAGATCTAAAAAATCCTTCAGAATTAATAATCACTGAAAACAACAATTTGAGATCAAACGCCAGACCATATCCACCCATTTTTCACCGAACCCAAAGGCTCTCAAGATAGCCAAAAGATATGACCACGAAACCCAGTCATATCCTCTGGCCATGTCCAACTTTAGCTGTACATTTCCTCCCCTCTTCTTTTTCCCTAAGCTAGATAATAATTCCATTGCCAACAAAAAGTTGTCAGTTATATGTCTGCCCTTCACAAGGCCACTCTGCTGAGGGGAAATAATCTTAGGAAGCACATGAGATAATCTGCAAGCCAATAGTCTTGAAATAATCTTATTAATAAAATTACAGAGACTAATTGGCCTAAACTGTGAAAAATCTTGTGGAGAGGTAGTTTTGGGAATCAAAACCAAAAGAGTAGATGTTATATTTTGTGGGAATTCTTCACCATAGAAGAAGCTTAGAACCGCCCTATATACATCATCAGCAATGATCTCCCAAGTAGTAGTAAAAAATTTGACTAAAAACCATCAGGTTCTGCAGTAGTTTTGCCATCCATGGAGAAAACCACCTTATGACCTTCTTCCAAAGTTGGAAACTCCTCAAACGTAGCACAATCAGCAACTGTGAGCAACCTAGGTACATGATTACGGGGTAACACCTCATTTATTTTCCCTTGAGAGAATAAAGAAGAAACATATTCACAAGCTTCATGAACAATGTCTTCTTTGTTCTCCACCCAAGCCCCATCGGAATTTTTTATACGATGAATGACAGCCTTTGATCTTCTTTCCGCAACCATGGAATGAAAAATTTTGTAATTCCTCTCTCCATTCTTCCACCACTTTACCCTAGCTTTCTGGCACCAAAAACTATCATCTACACATAAAACTTTATTAAGCATATCTTGTGCTTCCTGTAGATGTACCAAGGACTGGTCCGTTGCATCAGCATCATAAGCCTTCTCCGCCTCAGCTACCCAGTTTGTCAATCCTCTTTGACAGCAGCAAAAACATCTCCCAAACTCCTGCCTTGACCACTACTTGTAGCACCTTTTTTATCTGTTTAAACTTGGCAACCAAAAGTATGAAGAGAGATCCAACAATATCACAAGACAAAGGCTTCCTAATATGCTCAACGAAAACTGGATGTGCAATCCAAAAATGCAAAAATCTAAACATCTTCAATTTGGTGTGGGACTCAAATGAACCCATCATCAGTAGGGGGGCATGATTTGAAGGTGTTCTAGATAAATATTGCACTCCAATCTCCATCTTTAACAAATCAAAAGATTGATTAAGCAAAATTCTGTCTAGTCGCTTAGAAATTCTAACTCTCCCATACTTGTTGTTCGACCAAGTAAAAGGATAGCCCGAAAAACCATCATCAAAAACATTAACATCCTACATAAAGGTTAGGAAATCAATAGCTTCATTAATATGAAAAGGTCTACCTCCCTTCTTTTCCTCCGCACTAGTCTCCGCCAATTAACCAAGGAGCGCTACCATTATTTTCTAGTTTAAGAGCTTCCCATAGATGCATTCTCTCTTCCACTAGACACTTAACATGAACGAAAGAAAGTTCACAAGATTAGGGCAGGACTGAATGACTTACTTCCATAGAGAGGTGTTGCTCACTATCTCCTACCAAGGAACAAACAAAACAATTTTGGAAAAAAATCCATATTGATCCAGATGTGTTAACAAAACCCATATCCATCCCTAACCGTAGTCTCATCTCATTCAATCTTGCAACATCAATCTTTGGCTCAGAAATAGCAACTAATTGTAAACGATGCAAACGAAAAAGCTTTTTTAACCTCCTAAAATTCTGAGGCCTAGTGATGCCTCTTATGTTCCAATATAGGAATTTAATCATTGGGATAAAGGAGCAAAAGAATTTACCGAATGCCTTGCATGGGAACACAAGGTTCTGCCGGAGATAATGGGAGATCTCAATGCTTTGTTTTTACCTCTTCTTGGCACTTCCCATCCCTTTCAACATGTTGAGCTTCATTCAATTGAGCTGAAGTAGCTTCCACATTATAATAATCTAAACTTTTATTTTCCACCATTTTGTTAGTACCATAGCCCCTTGGAGATAAGCTACTTGCAATGTTTTCTACCTCCTGAATCAAGTCTTTGGTAACAATGTCCTCATGTTCTTCTTGGACGTTCGTCACTACTCCATCGTTAGCGCCTTCATCACCCACCTGCTGCACCAGCAAGATCTCCGACTCTGAACCAATAACAAGCATGCTTGCATTAGCACATTCAACATCAGCTTGCTGCACATTATGTTCATCCTGCATGTTTACAACTGCCTAGTCTTGTGATTCACTGCCACTTTTCTGCTGGTTGCTCTTTTCGACTGAAATGACCACAACCAGTGACTCATGCCTTCTTTTTTTCTTGTCCTGGTTGTACTTACTTTGTTCCATCTTCCTCCAATTGTATCTCCGTCTGTGTGGTTTGTGAGTTATTCACATCCACTGGCAAATCTTTATCCAATGATGGCACATGAACTGCATTTGAAACTTATCGTCATGAATATTTTGAATTTTCAGAACATATTTTAGACCTTCTGATTTTTTCACTTGCCCTTTCTTCTCAAACACCTTTCCCTTTCCCTTCGATTTATTCTATTTGTGATGTAGAACATCATGCCCTTGCTTTGCAATACATTTGACAATAAATTAGAACATCCTCATAAGACAGCTGCTGCTAAAAGCCCTTTTCTCCAACAGCAATCCAGATCCTCTCTGGTAGAGTCTGAGTAATGTCCACATCTACACAGATGCGTGCAACATGAGGTCTGGAAAGTGTTGAAGTCACTACATCAATCTTCAAAGGAGAACCTATTGTACTTGCTATTGAAAACAATGCTGCCTTGTCAAAAAAATAAATCGGGAGACCCTCCAAAGCGACCCAAACTGGAGCGTGAGTGGATTCCACATCCCCTCTAAAATTAGTAGACCACATGAAGGCCCCCATTGGGAAGTCATTGATCATCCACAGCCCTTTCAACCAGCAACGACGATATTCTTCTTCCGGATGAAACCTAATAAGGACATGCCTATGATCAAGCAAGTCCAATGAATGAATACCTGTAAAACCAATACTAGTAAATGTTTTCCTAATATGCTCCATGTTCGACCGTCCATGGGAAAATTTTCCTACCAGCGAAAATTTGAAAGGAGCCGCTAGCTTGAGGATATCATCTTTTGTTAACATGACAGCTAGTTCTCTTTTGTGAAGAGTTATTGATTTGATTTTCAATGGGGAAGGCAATTAATCCATCAATACATCAGCAAAAGATCTATTGATCTTGGATTGTTGCCCTCCAACCAAAAGGTTGAAAGGCTTCCATCCGAAACCCAAGAATTCAAAACCAAGAGAGAGGGAAATTGTAAAGGGAGAAAATTAAAGAGAAAGCCAAACAAATTGAAGGAATAGAAATATGAACACTAGAGTGGGAATAGAAGCCTTGCTCTCTTTAATTATAAAGTATACTTTCAAATATAATACCTCGTACTTTTGCTGTTGAAAAGATTCTACCTGTACTTTTGATCTTAGACGCGACCACCAGCCCTTAGTCCCTTGATTGAATGCTAAATAGAACATCTTCTATGGTCCATTGCCATGTTTTAATCACTTGGAGACATTTAAACCACAGGAATTGATGAGATCAGTTAGTGAAGCCTCTAGTGTCAGGATAATCACTAACACGTATGTGTCATAAAAGAAAAAAATGAGGCATATGAGTTACTTTTCCTAGCTATCTAGCACCATGTGACATTTCAAAAATTAGAGTCTACTAACTAGGTCTAGGTTTTTTACAAGAGAAATAATTCGGGCAAACAAAATCCCAGGTAGACACAAGCTCTGGCAGACAAATAGGCTTGTAGAAAAATACAAGTGTTGAAGGAACTTGGAGACAACAAAGTTGAATATTAAAGTGCTGAAAACTTTAGAAATATTAAAACTCTTTTGATAGGTTACCATTCCACTTTTTCTAGCTGGCACTCCAAGAAGCACCCTCTATCAGGCTCTCTTGGGAATTACTTTCTACCAGGTGTTGTTAGCTACATTCTTTTAGCAATATATCATGGAAGTCCCTTCCTAGGTGCCCCCTTGATAAGTGATAAATTTACCTATTTTAGCATAGTATTTTATATATAATTTTAGTGCATTTTTAGTATGATTTTAGCATTTTTGTTATAAAATTAGCTCAATTTCACTAAGTTTCTTCCACGTAAAGAATTTCCCAAAAAGTAAGATTTTTACCCGATTTTTATGGTTTTGAAGCGAAATTTATATTTTGACCAAATTAACAAACAATCTTTGTACAATCTTGTAGGGTTTATACACTCAATCATAACCTAGATCAATTGGAACTCAAAACTTCGCATTCATGGTAGAATCAAGGATGATTGAATTAAGAGCTCAATGAAACGACTTTTACATTCAAAACTTGGAGGATTATTTTGCTAAACTTTTGAAAAATTCTCATCAACAAATTCACCATAGAATTAGAGGGTCAACATCACAAAACGGTCTCAAGGGCATAGGAGGAATAACAAGCAAAAAAGAAATGCAAAGAAGCAATGGAATTGAAGAAATGGAGAAAATTAGGAGTCAACAACAATGAAACACTTTTGTATTTTAACAATAACTTGAGCTACAAATATTGGATTGGGATGATTCTTCTTGCATTTTAAATCTAAGAGGACACTCTACAATTCTTATGAGACATCCAAATTCAGTTCTCACATCTTCATAGTCAAAAATCTAAATTACTAATGAACAAAGCTCTCCCAACTATGTCTCAGTATTTTGGCCATATCTTTGCATCCAGAACTCAAAATGACCTGATTCTTGTAGTGTTGGAAAGCTAACACAAAGGGCTACAAATTTCATGTTTGAGGAAAAGCTGATTCGTCTATCTTCTGGGGCAATCAGCGGGTTGGATTCGCTGGTCAGCTAACTCACAGATGACCCGCGGGTCAAGGCCACTTGCAGGTTTCGATTGGCTGCAATTTGTAGTATATTCACACAACTTTTATAGCTAAATCTAATATCCAGCTGCATTTGCACTACCCTAGAAGAATACCTCAAGTTCAAGGCAAGTTTTTCTAAGATTTGGAATCAAACTTCATCATCATGTCTCCAACTTGGACAATGACTTGAGCTAAGGTTTTTCCTATAAATACATGCCTTCGTAGTTCATAGACAGTATACTTGGCTTGATGAAAACCAAGTCTTGAGGGGAGGAGCACTCCCAAAGTAGTTAGTTTATTAGTTTTCTTTATAGTTTTATATGAAATTACAATACTTGTAAGAAAACTCCTAGAGAATTCACTTGTACAACTTCATATTCAAGGAAGAAATAAGGACTGGAGTCATTGAAATTAGAATTTCTATCTCTTTCTCTTTATTTCTCAACTTGTCGTGATTTTTTTTTTGGCTAACCCCATACATGGGGAGGGCGCTACTCCTCAATTTTATTAATATGAAACAGAGGGGGAACTATGACCTTACCTCGCTTATTACATAGTCCTACTAAAGTTAGAAGAGGAGTACTACTCCTTTTATATAAATAAAGAGAAGCAAACCTAAAATAAGGAGTGAAACTCCTTTACAATGATATCTATAATTTTCGAATACAAAAAGAAGGAAATCCTAATCTATCACATCTGAGTTCATCTCATGCCTGTCAGTGGAAGTTCATGGAAATTGTGTAAAAATGGACTCTCCAGTACTAGTGATACCAAAATTAGCTAAGATATCTGTGACCTTGTTAGCTTCTCTATAGCAATGAGTGATAGACAAGAATAAGGAACTATGTCATTTGATTTCTTGAATCTCCCTAGTAATCAACCAAGAACAATTAACCTTATCTTGTAGAATCAAATGAGAATGTTTGAATCACATTCCACATGGAAAGGTCCCAAGTTAACCTGCAAACAACATTTAACTCCAAATAATGAGGGCTTGAACTTCTGTCCTGTAAGCTCATTCCTTCACCAAAGGAACATGCAAAGGCCACAACTAAAGATCCATTTGAATCTCTAAGAATGCCCCCGCCACCACAAGGACCTGGATTACCTTTGGAAGAGCCATCAGTATTCAACTTATAATAGTTTTGAATTGGAGGAATCCATCTCACCATTCTAATATCAAACTGAGAACGATAGTGAGATATAGCCATAATAATAGCAGACCAAGAAAATCCAGCAATGTTGAGGATTTTTGAATTTGCAAGAAAGTAGAGAACGCAACTCCTCCACAACATTGGAAATTAAAGAACTGAAATGGATCTTCATGTCTTGATTCCGAGCAACATTCCTCCATTTCCATATTTGCCACAATATAAGAGAAGGAAGGATCTTGACCACATAAACTAGAAGGGGATTACGGAACTAGAAAACCACCAAGCAGCCAGCTTATGTCTCACAAAACCTGTGAAAGGTAGCAATCCCACAATCAGTGGAGAAGTAGTTCCAAGGTTTTTTGCCAAATCACTGGAGCAAAATAAATGATCCACGGTTTCATCCATGGGAATCAAACAGCAACTACATTTGGATGGTCCATGAATACCAAATTTATAAAGCATAGTATCAACTCGGCAGTTTCATTTGCAATAACCGAACCATAAAAATTGAAATCTTAGCTGGCAAATGAGGATTCCAAACATTTTGAAACATAAATGACTCACCTTTAGACTGTCTGACCTAACTGAAAAGCTGAAGAAATAGAAAACTTTCCTGAAGGCATTAAGCTTCCAAATAGCAATGTCATCTTGGTCATTCATTGGTGGAGATATGTTTAGAATAACATCCATAGATGAAGGAGGTACAAATTGCTGCAATAGTTGTGCTATTCCATGCACTATCAACAACGAAGTCTCTAACCAAACTTCCATTTGGATTCGGCACAAGCCCTGATAGAGAACCACTTCCCAACCAGTCATCAAAGAAAAAACTAGCACTTCCATTTCCTAGCTGCCAAGAACAAGTTAGCCTCGGCTAGGTGTCTAACTTCCATCATTCGTTTCCAAGTGAGAGAAAGCTGCTGAATATGCCAATGCTTGAGATGGGTGACGTTTGTAGCAATATTTGGACATCATGAAGTTCGATCCAAAGGGAATGTTTGGTCCTAAAGCTCCACCATAACTTCACCGAAAATGCTAAATAGACATCTTTAAGTGATCGAATGCCTAAGCCTCCTTCCGAGAGGGGATAGCATAGATTCCTCCAACTAATCCAGTGACATTTTCTCTTCAATTCAGAAGTACCCCAAAAGAAGTTTTCCATGGCCTTTTCAATCAGCATTAGAATCTCTTGTGGAGAGTTTACAGCTTGCGACTATGTGTGTAGGGATAGAGGACAGCACATGCTTGATTAAAACTAACTTTCCACCACTAGATAATAATCTATGTTGCCAAGAAGAAATTTTAGACACAATGGAATGAACCTAAATCAGAGAAGTAAACTGATTTACGCCTGCCAATATAAAGGAGACAACCCAAATACTTGACTGGAAAATTCTTCTTAGAAAAAACTAGTGATGTGCTTAATCAATCTTCTCTTCTCCATAGAAGTTCTTTGATGAGTCAAAAAACAACTCTTGGAAACATTAATAAGCTGGCCAGAAACTGCTTGATACTGCTGAAGAATCATCATCATTTTCTTCAAAGAAGTTTGAAGAAGCATTGCCAAATAATAGAACATCATTAGCGTAGGTGAGGTGAGACACTTGAGGGCATCCTCTAGGTGAGAAAAAAGCCGTAGAAGGAAATCTCCTAACCATCTCATTGAGATTGCGAGAGAGAACTTCTACCCCAATTATAAAATGACTAGGAGAATAGGATCTCCTTGTCGTAACCCTCTTGAAGATTTAAAAAAGCCATACGAAACTCCATTTACAATGACTGAAAACCAAGCATTCAATATCAATCTCCAAACCATATCGATGAAAACCTCTCCAAAACCAAAGGCTCGAAGAACCTTTAATAAGAAAAAGCCAAGAAACCCGGTCGTAAGCTTTTGCCATGTCAAGCTTGATAGCCACATTACCTCCTCTATATTTCTTACCCATGTCACCAAGAATCTCCTGTGCAAGTAAAAAATTTTCTAAGATAGCTCTTCCATGCACAAATCTACATTGGTTGGGAGAGATGATACGAGGAAGATGACAAGCCAAACGATCAGACAACAAACGAGAGATAACTTTGTTAACAAAATTGTAAACACTGATTGGCCTGAACTGAGAAAAATTATGGCGATTTGAAACCTTTGGAATCAAAACAATGGAGGTAGCTGTTATGCTTCTTGGTATAACAGAACCTCCAAAGAAACTAACAACGGCCTTGCAAATATCCTCGCCAATGACATCCCAAGCAAAAGTAAAAAACTTCCTAGAGAATCCATCAAGGCCTGCAGAACTATCACCATCCATGAAAAAAACCACCTCCCTAATCTCCTCATACGTAGGAAATTTTTTCAATAATTGGTTATCGTAGGAAGACACCAATTTTGGAATAATTTGTAACATCTCAAAAGAAGTAGATAGCCCTTCATCAGAAAAAAGATGCTGGAAGAACTTCACTGCTTCATTTCCAATATCATCCTCTAACTCCATCCACTCACCATCCTCCGTCTTAATTTTATGAATAACAGCCCTGAATCTTCTTTGTTTGACTACTAAGTGAAAAAATTTCGTATTACGATCACCATCAGTCAGCCATTTAACCTTCGATTTTTGCTTCCAAAAAAGCTCTTCAATAGTTAACAATTTCTGCAAGGTGGCACGAACCTAGCCAGAGAGTTTCTATTGCTTCAGGAGAATCATCTGTTTCCACACGTAGTTCAACAGCCTTCAAATCATTTTTTGCTTGTGAAAGCTTCTGAAAGATATTGCCAAAGGATTGTTTATTCCTAAGCTTTAAGGCAGCTTTGAGGTTCCGTAACTTGACAGAAAAACTACCAGAGGACTTCCAAGTTGAGGTTGCTGCCATGAATCTTGAACAATATCCAAGAAGTCCTTGTGGTGTGTCCAAACATTAAGAAATTTGAAAGGCTTCGACTTATTATCTAGTCGAATAGTAGCTAGCATCAAGAGAGAAGAGTGATCAGAAGGATTGCAAGCCAAGTGGGAGACTGAAACATTTAGCACTCCAGTGCAAGCTTCATTAAGAAGAACTCTATCCAGACATTTCCAGATTCTACCTCGTCCCTAGTGATTATTACACTTGGTAAACCTTGAGCCAAAAAAGCCTCCATCTACTAAACCAGTAGAAGACATGAAGGACAACATTTCATTTGCTTTTGAGGGTTGGAAAGGAAGGCCTTCTTGTTTCTCAGACACCTCAGCTATGACATTGAAGTCACCACAGATTATCCAAGGACCTAAAGGTGGTTGATCAAGCAAAAGTGAATCCCATAATTCTTCCCTATCAGCAAGAGTACATTTTGCATGAACAGCAGAGATAACATAGAAGCTAGAAAGTTGAGGGTGCTGGACATTAACTAAAATATGTTGGGAACCTTGGCCCTTAAGGGAACACGAAAAAGGAGCATTATAAAAAAACCACAAAGAGCCAAGAACATTCGACATTGCCTAATCAAAATGCAGACGAATTCTGAAATACTCGAACCTATTAGTTTGCTGCTTTGGTTCGCAAATCATCAACATTTGTAGTTTATGAAATTTTACCAGATTCCTTAAACACTTAAAATTAGTAGGTCTAGAGATACCTCTAATATTCTAAAACATTGTAGGAATCATTTAAAACTTAAGAGAAGGAGTTAAGGAACCGAAGATCTCAGTTCCCTATCAAGGGAAACTTTACACGAATGCCCTTGAAGTTTTTCTTCTTTGCTACTGCCATCCTGCATTCAAGGAAGCTGGGGCTATACTATCCAGATTTCAACAGTAATAGAGTGATCCCTGGCAACAATAGGCTCTCCAATCTGAGAAGCACGTCGAGGAGACAAGTTTCCAGCAATTAGAGGTAAACTATCATGCTGCTGATTATCCTCCAGGGAATCTGAATCTGATGCGTTAGATATAGGTTGTTGCTTAGTCCTAGAAAGTTGCACTGGTGATGAGTCATGCACTATTTCTATTTCATTTTCAACAACTTCCACATGATCTTCTGAGGGAAAGTCGTTTCCAGAAAGTACAACATTATCGATAGCCGAGGGAACATCAGGGTTTGCAAAATGAGGAATAGGACGAGCTTTAGGAGTTGGATCCAAGGAATTGTCAACAGTAGCTGGTTGAACAGGTTGATGTACAAACCCTTTCTGATGAGACTAATTCTCCCCTAGAGACTATGGCTCATTGACCTGTAAGTTTAACGAGTCTTCATGACTTGATAAATTTTTTGGCACCCACACTTGTTCTTTATGTCCACGCTGAGCTTTGTTACCAACCTAATTCTCTTCCAAAGCATCACTTTTCAGAATTCTGCTGCATGTCCCAGTTTATTACATTGACCACAATACACAGGAAGATTTTCATACTCGATCGATTGCCAAAAGCCAAAAGACCCGTTATTGATCCAGACACAATCAGGTTGTTGTTTTAAGAGGTCAACTTCAACACATATTCAAACAACACTCGGACGAGAGAGAGTTGCAATGGAAGAATTCAACCGAAGAGGATTTCCAATAAGTCTTGCAATCGAAAAAAGAGGAGCCTTGCCAAATAAATGGACAGGAAGATGGGGCAATCGAATCCAAACAGGAACGATAGAAGACTCCATGTGAACTGAGAAATCAAGCGTCCATTTTAACACCCTCATAACGACTCCCTGAAATGACCAAACTCCACGCATCCAACAACGATGATAATCCTCTTCGACATCAAAACAAATTAACATATGCCTAGGATCAAGCAATCCTAGGGAGAAAGAACCTTTGAACCCTATTGTAGTGAATTCTTTACGTAAAGCATCCATAGAAGGATGGCCTTTAGAAAATTTTCTAACAAGAGAAAATCTAAAAGGGGCGGACAAGGACTGAATTTTTTCTTCAGAAAAGGAAATAGTAGCATGACCACAGTGAAGTTCTGGAGGCTTTATGACTGGCATAGGAATTGTGGATGAAGAACCCAATAAGATATCGGCAAAAGATTTTTTGGAAAGGGATACTTGTTGCGGAAGCCTCAAGGTTGCACCACTAGGAGCAAGACGTATCGCTAGAAAGGGGCCTTCGATAGGCGGGGGAGCCTCCATTGAGGCGGAACCCTAATATTTGAAATTCAAAGGAAACAACCAAGAGAGAGAGAGAGAGTGTGTGTGTGGTGAATTAACTTACAACCTAGATTAATAGAATAATTACCAAACCTAATATTCTGGACACTGTTCCCTGGTAACGGTGCCAAAAACTTGATAGGCTCCGAACTAAGTCAATAAAAAAACAACTTAATGTCTACTACCTATCAAATCAAATTATCTAATTCCCTGTATCTGTAAGAATACAGATCACACAGTAGTGTAGGAAATAGGATCGATCCCACAAGGAACGGTCAAGACATCTTGTCATGATTTACTTTATTGAATTCTTATACTTTCAAGTTATGAATTCTATGTTTAACTAAATACTTGTCTTAGAGTTAGATGAAACTAATGATATGAATTGAATGTTATTATACTTGTTATAACTTGTATTTGCTTGTTCATCTATCAAGCTTTAACGTTTGTAGTAGCTTGATTACCTATTGCAAATCATTAAGATATTATTTGACATTGAGAAATGCTTATAACATTGGAAAGTGGTAGATGAAGCCTATTATATACACACATGAAAATAGTGGTATAAGTAGATGGATTGAGATTATCTAAGACCACAATTCATGCATTTCACAAGAGTTTATCATGAGAATAGTCAAACTCTAATCAATGCATTGTGGAAACAAGTTTTGATTTCATATGAAATTGCAATCCTAAGCAAGATAAGATTAATATAGCAATGTGTTAATTTATTCAACCATATTAGTGACAATTAGTGGATTCTAAGCCCTATTACTTGCATTTGTGGATTTCTTCCATTTGTTTTACTTCAAGTAGTTGAATTTTCTTACAATAAAGGAAAAGTTTTGGTACTTGCTAATTCTTGTTTCCTCGTAGGATCGACCCTAATACTTCCCCTACTACATTTGACCCGTGCACTTACTGAAAGGGGTATTAGGTTATAAATTTTATTACTTGTTTCTGTGAATTTTGCTTAATTTTGATGGTACCTAAACCTCACAATCACCCCTCTTTGTAGCCTCCCCTGGAAGCCTTCTTTAGTGGCCCTCTCAATGGCCTCCTTGGGAACCCCAGCCCAGTATTCCATTCTGAAAACCCCCTCTTGAGACCTTTCTAGAAAGTCCACTCATTGCATAACTCTTGCAAATATTTGGAAAATTTCAAGTGTTGGAGCTTCAAAATAGACACTAAAATAAACACTATGAGACAGAGTATTGTATGTCACCAGAATCTACAACAACAGTGAATTCTACATCCAAGCAACTACTAGATTTGCAACTAGTTTTCTACTGCAATTAGAATTCAGTCCAACAACCAAAATTACAAGTAAATTTCTATACAATTAAGATTCAAGCTAACTACTAGAAATATAAGTCCTCTTGGGTATAGCATGTAAAGTAATAAGGGGAGTAATGCAGCGAAAAATTTAAAAATGTATTACCTTAGCTATGGATCTCTTTGATGTAATCTATACAATAAAATGGTGTTTAGCACAAATCCCTCAAGAATATAAGATTTCTATGCTTCAAAGGGCAAGATCCTATTCGATAAAGATGTTGATCTACCATGAAAAGCCCTCCAAGTGTTGAGAACCTTTGGGCTTGCTTGTCTTGCCTTTTGAGTACTAGCTCCCTTGAATGATTCATGAAGAACACAAAAAGAATAAAGAAGTTGAAACCCTAACAATTAGGGAAGGAGGTGTGGCGTTTTGCTTGGAGAGAAAAAACGCCACCAAGCTCTCAATTTTTCTCTCTCTAAATTTAGTGTTATGTTTCATCAAATCTTTCAAGAGTCAAGGCATGGACTTATTTATAGATATAGTATTCTAATCTTTAAAGAAACAAGGGCAATTGGAAACCAAGAAGGTTTAGGAAGCTTACCTTAAGCTAATCATATTCCTTTAGGAAACCTATTCCAAAAGGAAACCAAATAGCTTCTTAATTCCTTTTAGGAAACTAATTTCCATCAATGACTTAGAATATTTATAATTAAGTCCTTTAAGTTAATTTATCACATAAATTAACCCCATAAGTATCATTATACTTATCTTAATAACAATTTAATCCAAAGACCATGTTCTTATTGTGTGTGACCCATTAGGTTCCATTCACGTTGGCAATAAGTACAAATTATAACTCATTAATTAATTAATTAAGAGCTAGATAAATTAAACACTTTAATTTATCATTAATTCACTAATTAATTAATCTGCACTCATACATCATGAGTGGTGTCTAGCAATGCATCACGACCACCCGAAGTGAATAGGAAAGTTATATGATAGACTACACCTATCAATAATGATGTTACCGTGTAATTAATATTCCTTTCACCACACTAGTATCCCAATTAGTCCAAGAGTGTAGTACGCACTCTTTAAATGACTAATTAATGATTTCTTGTTCCCAAAATATAACTTTCCATAAAAGTATAACCTTGAAACTCTTTCAAGTCATACTTTCACTTTTGTGCAAAAAATTCTTTAAGTCATATTTCAACAAGTAGCCAATTTGGGATATACGCTCCTATAATAAGGAGTGGTAAATCCTATATTGATTACTCACTATCCTTCCATGCTTCATACTATACCCAATCTCAACCGTATGGGCCATTCTTTTACAAGCACCGAGCAACAAAGTCAAAGTATAGCAATCCACACTCAAGATATCATGGTAATCTCAAGTCTAAGGATCACATATGTCATTGCCATTAAGAGTACAATTCATTAGGCACTATGAATAACAACTCTTGGTGGATCAATCCAATGAACTTGTTCTCTAACAAGCATCCACATACTAGCTTAGGTGTCACACACCATAGTTGATGAGATCAACTACAACTTACCATAAGTAGAGGCAAAGTATGTGCTAGTCTTTCCGTATTAATGATGTCCAATCTTATTAATACTACAACTAGGGATATTTAAAAATATAACTTTATGTGTAATAAGAGTCTTATCATTGTAACTCTTACAATCTCTTATACACAGTTAATATTATATAGACTTTATCAAATAAACAAGTACTATAACTAGCAAGTATTAAATGACCAAGAAAATGCCACATATATAAGTATAACACGAAATAAGCATATTATAAAAATCTCAAAAACCAACTTGGTTTTAGGGTATACACTAACATAGCATGCTGCACCCAAGTATGGGGAGCAAGTGATGATGCAAAAAATATTTTCCAATAAGAAAACTGTAAGTTTATAAAGAGGATAACGAAGTGGAAATTTAAAATTTATTACCTTATCGCAGAATCACTTTGATATAATCAATATGATTACAAGAGGGTTTAGGAAATATACCTTTAGCATTGAAGATTTCTATCTTCTATGCTAACAATAGGCAGATCCTTTGTTGATGAAGGTGTTGTGTATACCACGAAAGCTTCCCAGCCAATGAACCTCTAACATTATCTGTATAAACATGATATTTAGGAACTCCTTGGGCATGCTTAGCCTTGCCTTTTGAATGCAATCCCTTGAACAATCTTTAACAGGAACACAAAGATAGAGAAGGAAGATGAAGGACCAAGTACCCTCACAATTAGGGAAGAATAAATGTTTTTCTTCTGGAAAAAACACGAGATTATATTTTTCTCTCTTTCTCACTTTTCTCTCTCTAAAGTCTTGCATTGTGTTGTTGTATCTGATTATGAGGTTTAGGTACTATAAGAATTAAGCAAAATTCACACAAACAAGTAACAAAATTTATAACCTAATACCCCTTTCTGCAAGTGCACAAATCAAGACTTAGCAAGTCCCAAAGCTACTAACTTGCTCTATTATCTAGACAAAATATCAAACATGTGGTGTGCAAGGCTAAGAAAATTCATATACTTGAAGTAAAACAAATGGAAGAAATTCACAAATACAAGTAAAAGGGTTTAGAATCCACTAATTGTCACTAATATGATTGAATGAACTAACACCTTGCTATGTTAATCTTGTCTTGCTTAGGATTGCAACTCCATATGAAATCAAGACTTGTTTTCACAATGAATTGACTAGAGTTCAATTATGTTCATGATGAACTCTTGTGAAATGCATGAATTGTGGTATTAAACAACCTCAATCCACCTACTTGTACAACTATTTGCATGTGTACAACATAAGTTTCATCTACCATTTTCCAATGTTATAAGCATTTCTTATTGTCAAATAACATCTAAATGATTTGCAATAGTTGATCAAGCTACTACAAATGTTAAACCTTGATAGATGAACAAGCAAATATCAAGTTATAGCAAGTATAATAACATTCAAATCATATAATTAGCTTCATCTAACCCTAAGACATGTATTTAGTTAAACATAACTTGTATAATACTAGATAAAACAACTCATAAACAAGTAAGAAATTAAAGAGCTAAGGTAAAAAATGCTCATTTGATGGTAGAACATTGCTCCAAAGCTTCATTCTCATTGATATGAATTGATACACATGAATCCTCCAAGAGTTTTCTTACAAATAATGAAAATTCTTCTAAAGTACAAAAAAAACTACTACTACATGCTACTTGGGAGTGCTTCTCCCTTGAAGACTTGTTTTTAAAAGTCTTGCATGAGCTCCCTATTTATAGAAAAATTCACCTCAATCATCTAGACAACTTGCATGACAATTTGCAAGAAAAGTTGTCTTGAAATCACAAAAAGATTTCCATTGAATTTTGCAATGTTTCCTTGTGTAGTGCAGGAGCAAAGAATCATCAAAAAGCCATCAAAAGGGGCTGGAAGATAAGCTGCAAGTTGAAGATGTCATTTTCGGGTCGACATGCAAGATCCGCGGGTAGATACGCGTATAGTTGGTCTGCGTATTGCTCCCAAAGAAGGAAAAATCAGCTTTTTCCTCAAAACTATAAAGTTGTATCCCTTTGAATTAGCTTTCCAAATACCAAGAATCTAGGTCATTTGGAGTTCTGGAATGCAAAGATATGGCCAAAATACTGAGACATGGATTGGGAGAGCTTTGTTTCTTCAGTAATTTGGATTTTTGGCTATGAAGATATGAGAACTGGATTTTGATGTCTTCATAAGAATTGTAGAGTATTCATCTTAGCTTTAAAATTCCACAAGAATCATCTCAATCCAATATTTCTAGCTCAAGTTATTACCAAAATACTAGAAATGTGTCATTGTTACCTGACGCCTAGTTTTCTCCAATTCTTCACTTCCATTGCTTCTTTGCACTTCTCTTTTGCTTGTTATGCCTCTTATGACCTTGAGACCTTTTTGTGATGTTGATCCTTTAATTCCATGGTGAATTTGTTGATGAGAATTTCTCAAAAGTTGAGCAAAACAATCCTCCAAGTTTGAATGTAAAAGTTGTTCTATTGAAATTCCAATCCAATCATCCTTGAATCCTACTAAGAATGGGATAACCTTTACTCCAATTGATCCAAATTATGATTGAATGTATAAAACCTGAAAGATTGTACAAAAATTGTGCATTAATTTGCTCAAAATATAAATTTTGCTTTAAACCCATAAAAATCGGGTAAAAACCCTAAATTTTGAGAAATATTTCAAATGGAAGAAACTTAGTGAAAATGAGTCATTTTCATATCAAAATACTAAAAACACATATAAAATGCTATGCTAAATTAGGTAAAATTATTACTTATCAAACTCCCCCACACTTGAATCATTGCTTGTCCTCAAGCAATTGGGAAATCAAGAGATCAAATAATGATTCAAGTTTTAAAATAACAAATGCCTCATTGTTGAATGCAATTCCACAAGATAGAACAAATATGCATTATACAATTTCTTGTTAAATTTTTAATACTTATCATACCAAGTAAAAGGGAAATAATTGTATCAAGATTAAGACTTTATTCAACAAAATTTCAATTCCTTACAAAATTTAATAAGAAAATGATCCATATGGTCAATCAAAGTACTTCACATGTCTATGATTTTATTTCATTTTTCTTATCACTTGAGGGAGTATTATTTAGCAAACTAATTGATGAAGATGAGAATGTCTTTTGACGCGAAAACCGACATTGGCCGATGAAGGTTCCTTGGTTACTCAACACCTCAATGTTAAGCAAATAGCAAAACATTGTACTTGAGAAGTAAAATTGCCTTTTTACGCAAAGATCGACATTGGCCGATGAAGATCCCTGGTTACTCAACAATTTACTCACTCAATTTGGTATGCATTACTCATAATTCATGTACCGTTTTACGTGAAAGTCGACATTTTTATATGAAGACTTCCGGTTACTAAGCACAAGAACCATTGGAGTAAAAAAACTATTTCATTCTTTTTCATTTTTGTAGTATAAATATCCCTTATTGCAAGTATTAAACCATAGATTACATGCTTGAACTAACTGACCATACTTATCATTTAACATGTAAAATCAAGTAAAGAAAAGAAATTTAAAATCAAACATGTCAAATCAAGACATAATTACAACCATTTTACAAGATATACTTTCTTAAAAACAAAACTCCTAATCACATAATAACTATTTCTTCATATATTTGTAGAAAATATTCAATCAAAGTTGCATATATTATTTCAAAAAGTAAAGGAATTTAACAAGTTCATGGCATAAAAGCATGATAATGAGGCAATTTTAGAAAAATTTTGGCCATTTTTTTTATCAAAACAACATTTCATAAATACCCTCATTCTTAACCAATCATAATCCTTATACCTTCCCTCCACACTTAGAATGTCACATTGTCCTCAATGTGTAAAGGAAAAGATAAGAATGAAAAATAGAATAAGAATACTCCCCTTGATTGGTTAAAGATCCAAAAAGAATGTTGTTGTTGTCCCTTGATGTTCCTTGGCCTTTGTGAAGTTTCTTCTTGCAATGCTTCACCATATTCTCGTTTTGGTCATTCTTGCTTCACCAACCTTGTTTCAAAGCTTAGAAAAACTCAAAAGCTATGTTAAAGCAAGTTTTAATCACAAATAAGCTCAAAAAGTAGCATAGCATGCTTTGAAGTACTTGATTTCCCCACACTTAGTTATTGCAATGTAATTCCAAGGGGTGAGATTTTGATAACATATGTTATGTGAGCAAAGTGTAATGTCTTATGATGAAGTGAAACGCAAATGAAACTTGTACTTAAATGCCTCAAATGAAAAATTCATACTTTGATGCAAAAAGTTAAAGTTTAAATCAATGAAATGAAACATGCAATGCAATCCATTTGAATGTGTTAAAATAGTGTTTTCATGCCCCATAAAGTTGCTAAATAATCACACAAATCATGCCATAACATTTGCCAAACAAAACCACTCAAAAGCACCAAAGGAGGGCCAAAATTTCATGGATCCGTGGGTCAGACCCGCGGATCAAGCACCCACGGATCTGCTCAACCTCCCAGAAGTTGCAGCAGCCATTTCAAGTGGTGCAGGCTGATTTTTTGGCAACTTTGAGTGATGATTTCTTCCATTTAAACCTCAAGTTTTGGGCAAATAACTTTATGAACATGTAACCATGTCAACAAAATTTGAAATCATGCATTAAAATGCATCCTAAATATCAACACAAATGAAATGAGAATCGATCAAAGTGGGCTGTCCGAAAAACCTGCAACAGTGAATTTCAAGATGAACTTGAAATTCAAAATTTTTCCTTTTAGTGTTTTTGATCAATCCAACACTTCAAACATATTTCCAAGGTGAAAAAAAAGTTGTTCACATGATTTTTAGGCATTCAAAACATCGAAATTCCAAATTTAAGACCAAAATCACAAAGAATCAACTTTGAAGTTAAACAACCAAATGAATAGTTGCTTTTTCACTAAAAAGCTCAATTTGATTCTTTGCATGTTTTGGACTTTAAAATCCCTTTGAACAAGTTTCAAATGATAAAACAAAGTTGCTCAAAATCAATTTATGCATCAAAAGTACATGGATTACAAAATGAGTATCAATGTTCTTAATCAAAGTTGGCTTATGAATAGTAACCAATGGAATAGTACTTTGCACTTCATGCTTCAAATTGGTTCACTTGTTCATTTTAAGCTCAAAACCACTTCAAACACCTTTCAAATGATGAAACTAAGATGTCTAAACCAAATGTACCTTCAAAACACAAGAGATATGAAAATTTGGCATTCAACATCCAAGTTTAAACATGAAACTTCATAGATTGCATCAAAATGCTTCAAATTCAAATTCAAACTAAACTAATCAAACATACTAACTACAAAACACACATAAAACATAAAACACACCAAAAGCAACTTAAAATACCAAAAACATTGGGTTGCCTCCCAACAAGCGCTTTATTTAAAGTCTAGAGCTAGACTTTTCTCCAACTTTCTCTCACGTAATTGGAGTGTCCCACAAAGGATTTAATACACCTTTGGTGCTCAATTGATTGAAGAGGTATAAGGTGCATCCTTTGCCTCAAAATGAGTGCTCTAATGTCCATAATCCATTGTACAATTGTACCTACGACAAAAGAACACTTTGCAAACATTTCATAGCCAAAATTGGCTATACCTTTCTCTTGTGTTAGCATCCTTTCAATACCAATAAAATCAATGTTACAAGTGAAAGGAATATCATTAAACTCTTCATTTTCTACCTTTGAAATTTCAATTTCTTCATCAAGAACAAGTTCGTTATTGAGATTTGTGTGTTTAAAAGTAGGAGAAACAACTATTTTATCATTTTTCACATTTTCAACTACCTTTTCACACACATAAGCATTTTCTTGAATTACTTGTTCTTGGTCGTGTTCAAAAGTAGAAATATCAAGCATTTCTTTACAACTGTCATTTTCATGAACAAAAGAATCACAAGACATGCTTTCCACCCTTGTATCATACATGCTTATTTGATCATTATTAATCTTCTTTTTCACAAGTTGGAATACTAGTGCTAACATATGAATCATTTTGAATATCACTAGATTGTACCTTAGCTAATATAGCACATTCATGATTCTCATGGTCACCTCCACATGTAGTACAATAAATAACATTCAAATTAGACTTATAGTCAACATAATGCATATCATATTTCTCTAGGAAAGCATTTGCTAATTGCTTCCAACTAGTGAAATAATTTGATCCATATGATCTTAGCCAATCTTTAGCTTCATGTACTAGAGTTAATGGAAACAATCTTAATTTTATAGGATCCTTATTTATTCCATTGTATCCATCAAAACTAAGTAGATCAATTAAATTCGAAAAATTGGCTAAATGAGAATAAGCATATTCATTTGGATTCCTTGAAATTGGTCATGTTTAACACACCAAATGACTTCCGGATCAAATTCATAACTACTTACACTTGTTTCTTGTTCTTGCCTTTGATTTGTAACATATGACATTGAAACTTCTGGCAAGACCTCAGTCCACATGCATGTTATTGAACATGTCCACCAAGTGTTCGACTGAAATGCTTGAATCAACTTTAACCTTTAAATGCTTCCCTTCACCCTAGATTCAATTAGTACCTACAAAAACACAACACAAGAGATATCAAAACGAAGAAAAACAAAAATGTCTAGAGTAATAAAGCTTGTATTTGCCTTGATATTGCTAAAGTTTCTTTGTTTCCCTGGCAACGGCGCCAAAAACTTGATTGTAAGGTTTAGGGCACTATCAAAATTAGACAAAATTTACACAAACAAGTAATAAAATTTATAACCTAATACCCCTTTCTGCAAGTGCACGGGTCAAATGTAGTAGGGGAAGTATTAGGGTCGATCCCACGAGGAAACAAGACTTAGCAAGTACCAAAGCTACTAACTTAGCTCTATTATCTAGACAAATTACATCAAACATGTGGTGTGCAAGGCTAAGAAAATTCATATACTTGAAGTAAAAACAAATGGAAGAAATTCACAAATACAAGTAATAGGGTTTAGAATCAACTAATTGTCACTAATATGATTGAATGAACTAACACCTTGCCTATGTTAATCTTGTCTTAGCTTAGGATTGCAACTCCATATGAAATCAAGACTTGTTTTCACAATGAATTGACTAGAGTTCAATTATGTTCATGATGAACTCTTGTGAAATGCATGAATTGTGGTATTAAACAACCTCAATCCACCTACTTGTACAACTATTTGCATGTGTGTACAACATAAGTTTCATCTACCATTTTCCAATGTTATAAGCATTTCTTATTGTCAAATAACATCTAAATGATTTGCAATAGTTGATCAAGCTACTACAAATGTTAAACCTTGATAGATGAACAAGCAAATACAAGTTATAGCAAGTATAATAACATTCAAATCATATAATTAGCTTCATCTAACCCTAAGACATGTATTTAGTTAAACATAGCTTGTATGAATAACATATAATAGAAACAACTCATAAACAAGTAAGAAATTAAAGAGCTAAGGTAAGAAATGCTCATTTGTTGGTAGAACATTGCTCCAAAGCTTCATTCTCATTGATATGAATTGATACACATGAATCCTTCAAGAGTTTTCTTACAAATAATGAAAATTTTTCTAAACTACAAAAAAAAAAACCACTACTATATGCTACTTGGGAGTGCTTCTCCCTTCAAGAATGTTTTTTAAAAGTCTTGCGTGAGCTCCCTATTTATAGAAAAATTCACCTCAATCGTCTAGACAACTTGCATGACAATTTGCAAGAAAAGTTGTCTTGAAATCACAAAAAGATTTTCATTAAATTTTGTAATGTTTCCTTGGGTAGTGCAGGTGCAAAGAATCTTCAGAAAGTCATCAAAAGGGGCTGGAAGATAAGCTGCAAGTTGAAGATGTCATTTTCTAGTCGACTTGCAAGATCCACAGGTAGATATGCGGACAGTTGGTCCGCGTATTGTGATCCGTGTACTGCTCCCAGAAGAAGGCAAAATCAACTTTTCCTCAAAACATGAAAGTTGTATCCCTTTGAATTAGATTTCTAGCACCATAAGAATCAGGTCATTTCGAGTTCTGGATGCAAATATATGACCAAAATACTAAGACATGGTTGGGAGAGCTTTGTTCTTCAGTAATTTGCATTTTTGGCTATGACAATGTAAGAACTGGATTTTGATGTCCCATAAGAATTATAGAGTATCCTCTTAAATTTAAATTACCAGAAGAATCATCTCAATCCAATATTCTGATCTAAAGTTATGGCCAAAATACTGAAATGTGTCATTGTTACTGGCGCCTAGTTTTCTCCAATTTTTCACTTCCATTGCTTCTTTGCACTTCTCTTTTGCTTGTTATGCCTCTTATGCCCTTCATACCTTTTTTGTGATGCTGATACTTTAATTCCATGGTGAATTTGTTGATGAGAATTTCTCAAAAGTTGAGCAAAACAATCCTCCAAGTTTGAATGTAAAAGTTGTTCTATTGAAATTCCAAATCCAATCATCCTTGAATCCACTAAGAATGGAATGAAATTTACTCCAATTAATCCAAATTATGATTGAATGTATAAACCCTAAAAAATTGTACAAAGATTGTGCATTAATTTGCTCAAAATATAAATTTTGCTTTAAAACCATAAAAATCAGGTAAAAACCCTAATTTTTAGAAAATTTTTCAAATGGAAGAAACAATTATGAAATTGAGCCATTTTTATATTAAAATACTTAAAATATAGTAAAACCACACTAAAAATGTATATAAAATACTATGCTAAAATAGATAAAATTATCACTTATCAGTAATTTTCAAGAGTCAAGACTACGGGTCTATTTATAGACATGCAATCCCAGTCTTGAGGAAATAAGGTATTAAGAAGCTAATAGGATTAGGAAGTCTTAAAGAAACCTAAGACGTTTTCCACTTGGTATCTAGAAAACTCCTTCTACCAAGACTTGGATAATCGCATATAAGTACCTATAGTTAATTTATCTCATAAATTAACTCAATAAGTGTATCATACTTATCTTAATAACAATTTAACCCAAAAATCATGTCTGTATTATGTGTAACCCATTAGGTTCTATTCACATTATAGCTCTTATTGAACACTTTAATTTATCATTAATTCAACTAATTAATTAATTCATACTCATTAATCATAAGTGGTGTCTATCAATGAATCATGACCATCTAAGTATATAGGAAAGTCATATGATATATTTCACCTATCAATAACAATGTTGTAACTAATATCCTCTCACCACACTAGCTCCCTAATTAATCTAGGAGTGTAGTGCACACTCCTTTATATGACTTATTATTATTTTCTTGTTCCCAAAATATAGCTTTCAATAAAGTATAACCTTGAAACTCTCTCAAGTCATACTTCCACTTTTGCAAAAAAAGATTCTTTGAGTTATATTTCAACAAGTGGCCAATCCGGAATATATTGTCCTACTAGGAGTGGTGAATCCTATATTGATTACTCACCATCCTTCCATGCTTCATATTATACCCAATTTCTACCCTATAGACTACTCATTTATAAGCACTAAGTAATAAAGTTAAAGTATAGTAATTTACACTCAAGATACTATTGGTAATCTCAAGTCTAAGAATCACTTATGCCATTGCCATTAAGAGTTCTGACCATTGACACTATAAATGGTAACTCTTGGCTAATCAATCCAATGAACTTGTTCTCTAACAAATATCTACATACCAACTTAGGTGTCACACACTCCATAGTTGATGATGTTAACTACTACTTACCATTAGTAGCAACAAAGTATGTGCTAATTTATCCATATTAATGAGGTCTAGTCTCATTAATACTATAACTAGGGATGTTTAAGAATACAACTTATGTATGTTAAGAGTCTTGTCATTGTAACTCTTATAATCCCTGATACACAATTAATGTTACATGGATTTCATCAAACAAATAAGTAATATAATTGAAAAGTATTAAATGATGAAGAGAATGCCACTTTTATTAATATAACAAAAAATCAGTGTAATATATAAATTTCAAAAACCAACATGGTTTTAGGGCATCCACTAACAAAAACGACACATATCATTAACTGTGCAGACTTGGCTTGCTAGATGAGCGACCTGGTAAAAAGTTTTTAAATAGACCATTGATTTTCCTATCACTTAAATTCAATTTGTTTCAAGAGCCTTAAAGTCTCTCTCTATTTTTTTATTGAAACTGACTTAGGCATCAAAGTGCAACTAAGAGAAAAGCCTTACCTCTTCCTGCTAAATAAGTGAGAAATGATAAATTTACCCATTTTAGCATAGGTTTTATATATGATTTTAGTGCAATTATAGTATTTTTTTATATTTTTCATGTAAAAATAGCTCATTTTTACTAAGTTCATTCTAATTAAAGAATTTCACAAAATTAGGGTTTTTACCCTATTTTTAAGGTTTTGAGGCGGAATTTATATTTTGAGCAAATTAATGCATAATTTTTATACAATCTCGTAGGTTTTATATATTCAATATTTGGATCAATTAAAGTAAAAGTCATCAAATTCATAGTAGATTCAAGATGATTGAATTGGAGTTTCAATAGAACAACTTTTACATTCAAAATCTTCAAGATTATGTTGCTCAATTTTGGAAAATTTTTATCAACAAATTCACCATAAAATTGAAGGATTAACATTCAAAAAAGGTCTAAAGGGCATCCAAGGGATAACTAACAAAAGATATGGTGCAAAGAAGCAATAGAAGCAGTAGAATTTGAGACGAAATAGTTTGGTGACAATGACACATTTCAGTATTTTGGCAATAACCTGAGCTAAAAAAAAATTCGATTGAGATGATTTTTCTTGAATTTTAAAGCTAGTTCTTGTGGTGCTAGAAAGCTAACTCAAAGGGATACAACTTTTGTGTTTTGAGAAAAAGCTGATTTGTCCTTCTTCTAGGAGCAATCTGCAGGCCAAGCTTTGCAAACCAACAGCCCGCGGATCAAGTGTGTCTGCTAGAAAATGATGGATTCAACTTGTAGCATATCTTCTAGCCTTTTTTGATGACTTTTTAAAGATTCTATGCACCTACATTGCCCAAGGAAACATTGCAAAATTCAATGAAAATCTCTTTGTGATTTCAAGACAACTTTTCTTGCAAATTGTCATGCAAGTTGTTTAAATGATTAAGGTAAATTTGTCTATAAATAGGGAGCTCTTGCAAGACATTTAGAACAAGTCTTGAAGAGAGGAGAACTCCTTAAGTACTCGCAGTTAGTTTCTCTCTTAGTAGTTTTTAGGAAAAATCAATATTTATAGATAAACCCTTGGAAAAATCTCACTTGTATCAATTCATATTCAATGGAGGAAGTGAAGATTTGAGCCTATGAAATGAGAATTTCTAACTTTATCTCTCTACTTTCATTCTTTATTACGAGTTTATGCATTATGTTCTTGTTCTTATATGATTTTATATTTAATATGAACTAATTACAAGTTAAGGGATAAGATGAAGCTAATGATATATTTTGAATAGGATTAAACTTGACATATCTTGTTCTTGCTTGTGATAAAGAATAAACTAACACTAAGTTGTTTCACTATCAGAATAGGAAATACTTATTACTAGTTTCATTTGAATCATCATGAGAATGAGATTTTGAAGTAGTAATCTAATTCATTGTAAAAGCAACGCTTAATTGCTATGGATTCCTAAGTAAGACTAGATGTTATAAGCAAGCACAATCTTATTCTTGCATATTTTGTGACCATTAGTGGATTCTAACCCCTACCTTAACTTGTAGTTTTGATCTTCTCCATTTGTTTGACTACAAATTATTGAGTTTTCCATTTTGCCTACCAACTATTTGATAAATTGTCTAGATAACAAGGAAAGTGATTAGCTTTGGTACTTGCCAATTCATGTTTCCTCATGGGATCGACCCTAATATTTTCCTACTACAATTGACCCATGCACTTGCAGAAAAGGATATTAGGTTATAAATTTTATTACTTGATTCTGTGAATTTTGCTTAATTTTGATAGTACCTAAACCTCACAATCAATAAGGAGCTAGGGGACGAGTTTGTGCAAAGTACAACATTGAAGGGGAAGGCCATTACTAGGAGCAGAAGGCCCAACCAAAAGGGAAGGCAGAAGACTTGTTACGTGTCTATTTGTTGGCACCAACAAGTATACTAGTCAAATTGTAGTTATGCTATTATTATTTGGGCTCACTATTTTTCTATGAAATCTTGAAGTGTTACAACTCTTAGTGATATTAGTTGAATTAGATTGTAAAAATCCAAAGTACTCTGCATAAATAAATTATCTGATATATAACACATATACAAGTATATAATATAATACATTATATAATAGTACCACAATGTCATCTAAGGAAAAAAAAAAGAAAAATTAGGGGAATGGGATAGGGTGTGTTACTATTTAAAACATATGAACAACTTCTCTTTTTTTTTTTCTTTAATACTATATGAACAACTTCTTAAGTGTTATGACTCAAAAGTAAGATTTTCTTACAATGCAAATTCAACACTCTGCATTTTGTCCAACAGACTGGTAGAAGTAATCCAAGCTGTAATAACATCATGTAAGCCTATTATTTGTTGGATTGTGTCGCGTCCGAAATCGATGAGGTACTAGTGGGGTTGTTGACTGTCGCGCCCCAAAAAGGAAGTCCAGTCCCCTGAACCATTTCAAAAGGATAGAGTTTTGGAAAACCCGTGTGTGTGTGATGAAAATTGGGTTTTTAGTGAAAAAAGTGTATTTTAAGAAAAATGGTATTTTAAAAATAAGGCCGAGACTAAAAGTGCGACAGTTTTGGCCAACTAATTTTGAAGAAAGGGTTCTATTTTAAAATGGAGTCACCACTTCGTATTGAGTTAAGGTGTACCAAGTCACCCGAAAAATCATTTGACAAAACAAAAATAAAATTTTTAAAAAGATGTTTAAAACCCTTTTTTTGACTCCAGTCTACGAAAAAACAAGAGAAAAAGGTCCGGGAGTCACATTTGAAGAAAGGGAAGACAAAGGCTCGTACCTAAGGCACCCTTTCAACCTAGTCGAGGCTAGTTGTGAGGTTTAATCAAATTTTCTTAAAATTAATCATAAATTCTATCGCGTTTGGATGTATCTATATGGATGCAAATCCTAAATCTAAATGTGGGTATCGAGAGGGTCGAAATGTCCTGTCGAGACTTGATCGAGATTATCGCATTAATTGCGAAACTCGTGTCGAGACCTCGAGGGAGTCACAAGTGTCTATGCAAAATGAAATGCAAAAAAAGAAAAGAAAAACAGTAATATAGACAACAAGTGATCGAAGAAAGTAGGTATGCAACATAACGGGTACGGGGACTAATAACTCGTGATTGATATCTTGCTACTCATGAAGGGGGGAACGGCCTGTTAATCAACCACTTCCCACGTAAGTAGACGACTATTTCTAGTTGGAGCGCACAAAATGACCTAAATTCTAAGTGAGATGCAACCTAGACGTCATGCATTTGAAGATGTGTCAAAAATAAATAAATAATAGTAAATAATAATAAATATCATGTAAAATGGAAATAAAACTAAAAATGTGTGAAGTGGGATGTAAAATGCACACGAGTGCACCAACACGAAAATGCTCTAAAGGTCTAGCGTTGGACTAGCCCTTTCTAGGGATTCCCACTAGCGTTGGACTAGCGGGGAAACAATAAAGCTATAGACACCAAATTTTGACATGCCTCTTGTAAAAATATGTGTGTTACTTCATTTAGGGGGTATTTTTGTTTTTCGGGGGTCGATTACTATTTTTGTGTATGTTATGACTAATTCGTCACATCAGGGGCAAAATGGTAATTTCACCATGTAAATATTAGTTTATTTTATTTTATTTCCTAAATACATAATTTTACTATTTTTATCATTATTTATGATTTTAATGATTTTTTGGAGTCATTTATTATTTATTTAAATTTTTAGTATTTTTTAATTCAACGGCACATTTTCCAATGCACTATTTTTACTAGAATTTTCAAGTGAAAAATTTTATATATGTATTTTGTATATTCATAAATTTTTTGTAAAAATTTCATAATTTTTAGAGGACATTTGGTATTTATTTAATTTTTTTTTCTTTTGCCTAGTAAGGGCACATTTCCCAATAATGCGTTAATCTTAAAATTTTGAGTGAAAACTTTAGTATATGTGTTTTATGAGATAATATATTTTGTGTAAAATTTTTGTGATTTTTAAGAATCATTTAGTATTTTTGTAATTTTCATAATTTTTGTCATATTATGTCACGTTTTCCAATGCACCTTTATTTAAGAATTTTTGTGTGAAATATTTTATATGTGCATTTAATATTTATAGATTTTATGTAAAAATTTTTAATAATTTTTAAAAGCTATTTGGTATTTATTTCAAATTGTATCTTTTTGTCTATGACATGTTTTTCAACGGTGAATTAACTTTAAAATTTTAATTTTTGTTATTATTGAATTTTCCTTTTCTAGTAATGCTGAATTTTAGTTTTAATTTTAGTTTCATTTTTATTTTATTTATTTATTTATTTATTATTATTATTATTATTATTATTATTATTGTTATTATTATTTTAATTTAATTCTAAGGAATCCATAGGATTTTTAGTTTTATTCCAATTTTCTTCATTTTCTTACATTTTTTTTCTTTCCTTCTTCTTTACAAATTTCAAAAAAAAAAAAAAAGGGTGGAGCAGGTTGCAAAAGTAGCAACATGGCTGCTTAAGCTATCAAAATAGCTCCATGCCATACTTTCAGCTACCCTAACAATCAGCCATACCACCAACTTCATCATCATCACAATCACTCTATGCCTAATCACATCACTCCCCTCATCACTTGCATTTGCTACCAGATTTTTAGGGATTTGGATTCAATTTTGTTTTGACAATATACACACTCAACACATACCTGTAGACACCCCTTTTCTTCACTCTCTCGGTCCCCTTCCCCAATACACAGACTACACCCTTACACCAGACCACTCACACAAACACCTGCACATACACTCAGAGACATCACAAAAAACACACAACCCTCAACTCACTCTCTCTCGGCCAAATACACAGACACACACTATACTCTTGACCCCTCTTCTTCTCCTTCTCGACCTCACTTCACCTGCACTACACTTGCACACAGAGTTCACACACCTCACCTCATCATCAGACAGGCACACATTCACACACTACACACCCCTGCACCAACACATTACACACCTGCACATACACTCCACACGCACCTCACCAGAACACAACAACTCTCGCTCTCTTGGTCCTCACCACACCAGCACAAGCACACACCAGTCACCCCACTTGCACACAATTCACTCAGGCTTCACAAACTTACTCACTTGCACACCTCAATACAACCATCACTCTCACTCACATTGACCACAAATCAAGAACACACTTGCACTCTTACCTCTCCCTCTCGGTCATTACCATTCCCAAAATCACAACTCTCTCCTTCTCTTGGCACAACCATACACAGACCACACACTTGCACATTTTTCATCCTACCAGCACGAACACACAACGTCACACACCTGCACACAACTTCCTTCCACTCTCACTCTCTCGGTTCTCACACACACCATTTACAAATCACAGACTAAAATTCACATTCACATACAGCATACAAACACACACACATCACACCAGTTTCAAACACACACACGCACAATAAACACAAACATCCAAAATCACCAAGACACACCTGCATACACACACAATTCACTCCCTCTTGGCTCTCACAGAACACACAAACACACACATCAACACACAATTTCATCTGCACAACATCACACAGACAACACACACACCTGCACAATTCCCTCCTCTCTCTCTCGGCTCTCTCACAATACACACATCACACACTGCAATTCACTCCCACATCATTTGAAAACCAACACAAACACCTTCAATACACCTCCACATACACTCACAGCCATCCACAAACACACACATTACGCACTGATTTCACACACCAGCACACATTTTGCGATACATTTGCAGGAACACATATTACACACTTGCATAAATACATTTCATAGCACAGAGATAGCCATCTTCACAACATTCAAACACATTTCAGTTTCATTCGCACATACAATCACATTCAAACACACGCACACACAACCATCCACACACACCACCACCACATCACCCAATGCAACCCAAAATTACAGCCCAAAAGCCTGCTTTCTAACCCAATTTTAGCTACAAAATCACCAAATTATTACCTGCAAATCAACATAAAAAAAAGCTACAAACAACTAGGCCATTCCATCAATCTCACTGGACGGCCGAAGCTACCACCACCACCTGCCGTCCCAATTTCCTCCAGCACGCCACCTGATTACCACCATCTTCACCATTTTTTCCCCCAAATCAAGTAAAGCCCCTAACTATTTCTTTGATTTGAATGTGTAAATTATTTAATATGTGAAAATTTCAGGTGCCCTCGGTAGATATAGGATGATTTGAGCATAGAAGAGTGGGAATTTGGATTATTTAATGGTAGATTTAAAGACAAAAAAAAGGGAAAACCAAGAGAGAATAAGAGTAGAGAGAGGAAGAGAGCATGAGAGAGAGGAATGAGAGATAGAAAAAAAAAAAAAGAGAAAGCTGGAGAAGCAGGAAGAAATCTGGAAAGGAAGAAAGAAGAAAGAAGAAATAGAAAGAAAGAGAGAAAAGAAGAAACAGGGAAAGAAAGGAAAAAAGGAAGCAAAAAGGGAATCTAGAAAGAAAAAGAAAGAAGAAAGAAAAATAAAGAAAGAAAAAAAGAAAAAAAGGGGAAAATCGTAAAAAAAAGGGGTCTTAGCCAAAACTACGTCGTTTTGGCATGAAACGACGTAGTTTTGGTTAGTTTTATTTAGTTATTTATTTTTATCATTTTCAGCAGATTATATATATTTACATTTTGCGCCCTTAAGTTCTTAATTGTTTGATTATGCCTTTCAATACTTTTAGTTTACTTTATTTAAGTCCTTATTTATTTTAGTTGACCCCTAGAATTTTGTATTTCCTTTCAATTATGTCCAAATTAATTGCAATATGGTTCTAATATGTCTGGAAATTGCACTTTTATACCCCTAAGTTTGCTGAAATTGTGAATTTGTCCTTTAAATCTTGCTGAAATTACATTTTGACTCCCCATGCATTGCTGGAATTGTATTTTGGCCCTAGAATATTGCTGGAATTGTATTTTAACCCTTGAAAGTTGCTGAAAATTTGTAATTTGGTCCCTAGTGTTGCTGAAAATTGCATTTTTGTCCCCCAACCTTGCTGAAATTTTATTTTTGCCATTATGCTTTGCTGGAATTAGATTATTACCCTACAATCTTGCTAGAAATTATATTTTTGCTCATAACTTGCTGTAATTTTTATCTTTGACTCCACGTATTTATTGAAATTTATTTTTCATCCTTTAAGCTTGCTGTAAATTGCATTTTTGTTCCTAGAACATTGCTGGAAAATACGTTTTTACTCTAGACTTGTTGAAATTCATGTTTTTGTTCCCCAATTGGCTAGACTTTTCACTTTTTACCATAGAATATTGTTAGAACTTATATTTTAACTTTAGACTTGTTAAAATTGACATTTTAATTCCTAAACTTTTTCTTAAATTATACTTTTTCCCCTAATTTTGGGATATTTGTGTTTTAACCTAAAATTTTAGAAAAATCTTATTTTTGATTCAGAACTTTTCTTTTTTATCTAATTAAGGTCTTAATACTTTCAATTACGCCCTTTGTGTTTCTAAGCTTTAATCAATAACCTGATTTAAATTTTTATTTATTTAATTAATGATCATATTAGTTTCTTTATACCTCTTTATATTATTTTGGTGTTTTTATACATTGTGTTAAAAGTTTAATTACATATTATTGTATTTTCTTTATTTAAATTAAATATATATTTTTAAATGCTTAGTTAGTGCTTTTAACTTTTATTTGTTGTTGTTATTATAATTCCCTTGCATTTTATCCCTTGATTATAGTGGTTAATATTGCATTATTTACTTTATGATTTGTTTATCCAAAATATTGGCACCTTGACGTGTTTATTCGTTTTGTTAGTATTGATACCAAGTCTTTGGATGGGAGGTACCTTTGTTATCCTTTTAATTTCTCTTATATGGTCCTATGTGCTCTTATGTTTTTTTATGTGTTTTTCTTTATATATTTTTTAAGTGTTTATTATTTTATTTATATGTGAGCATTTATTTATGTTATGTTATTTATTTGAATTTAATTTTAATTTATTCAAAGGAATGTAATAGATAGGTAATATTCTATTTAACGAAAATTTTGTACTTAGATAGTTAATGTAATAGATAGTTTATATTTTCATCCTAGTTCACAAAAACTTTTGTATTGTAGATAGAAAATGTAATAGATAGGTTAGATAGGCTATTTTGATTATCTTTTTCCATTTTAGATTGTAATAGGTTTTTCTCCGGTGTAATAGTTAGGGCTCTTGTGTGTTATGTGTGCTATGTGCTTATGTGTTTTATTCGCTTTCCCTAGGACTTTGCATCTAGAATATTATGCTTGTGTGCTATGCTGCTCCTATGTGCTATTATCTGCTTTTATGTGATTATTGCTTTAATCTGTGTTTTATTTATTTATTTGCTTTATTATTATATATGTGTATCGTCGCCACACTAGTCCAACGCTAGTTGTGGTTAATTCCGGTTTCTTCGCTAGTCCAACGCTAGCGGAGAATTTCTAGAAAATAGGCTAGTCCAATGCTAGGCCTTTAGGTCATTTTAGTATTAGAATCACTTCTCGTGTGCATTTCATCTCATTTCACACACATTTTCTCTTTTAGGCCTTTTTTCATTTTTGTATGTTTTTATGTATTATTATTCCTATTATCTATTTTAAACACATGTTCAGTGCATAACATTTAGACTCCACTACACATAGAATCTTAGGTCATTTGTGTGATTTTTTACTAAGAAATAGTCATCTACTTACGTGGGAAGCGGATGGCATACATGCCGTTCCCCCCTCCGTGAGTAGGAATAGCTAGTCACGAGTCTATTAGTCTCCCGTACCCGTTATGTTGCATCCCCACTTTCTTTGTTCACTTACTATCTATATTACTATTTTCCTTTTCTTTTTTACATTTCATTTTGCATCTATACTCGTGACTCCATCGAGGTCTAAATTCGGGTTTCGTGATTAATGCGATAATCTCGACCAAACCTCAATGGAACATTTTTGTCCCTTAACGATATTTATTTTTTAGGACTAGATTTGCATTCATATAGTTGCATCCAAATGTGATAAAATCTTAGGATTATATTAGGAAAATTTTGACTAAACCTCGCAACTAGTTTCGGCTAGGTTGAAAAGGGTGCCTTAGGCGCGAGCCTTTGCCTTCCCTTTCTTCAACTGTGACTCTCGAACCTTTTTCTCTTGTTTTCAAAGACCTGGAGTTGTCTAAAAAGGGTTTTCTTGTTTTTCTTACATTTTTCCTCAAAAATTATTTTTCTAAATAAACCATTATCGATTTTCTTACATTTATAAAATATTTTTTGGTGACTTGGTACACCAAAACTTCAATACCAAGTGGCGACTCCCTTTTCACTAAAAACCCTTTTTAGACTCTATTTTCGTGCCCAAAAACCGTCGCATTTTCAAAGTCCCATTTTAGGCCCTTTTCTTTTTGTTTTCAAAATAAAGCATTTTCTAAAATCACATCCTTTGTCAAAACTATTTTCTATAAATTATTTTTTAAAAAATCATGTTACAAAACCTACACCCTTCTTCCACACTAATAAACATATTCCCTTTCTCCGTCTTTCAAAAAAATGGGCCGCGACAAAAGCCACAACCAGCGTTGGACTAGTGTGGTGACGGAATAGCATAAAACATGAATTAAATAGTAAAACATGAATTAAAAGTAAGTTAAACATATAAAGACATATAAGAGCACATAGGAGCATATAACATGTAAACATAATATCTAGATACAAAGTCCTAAGGAAAGCGGTAAAACATATAAGCACGTAAGCACGCAAAAGCACACGAGCCGTAACTATTACACCGGGAAATTTAGCAACAATTTTAGGGGGAAAAAAAAGTAAAAGCGACCTATCTATTACACATACTATTTCAATACAAATTTTGGTTGAAAATATAAGAAATATGTTCTAGCTATTACATCGGCTAGCTAAATACAAAATTTTACACTTTTTTTGGTCAGAATAATAAAATTCAAAATTAAATAACATAAAATGAATAAATACATAGAAGTATGTAAAAATAAGAAATACATAAAAAAATATGCATAAAAATCACATTGGAGCACATAAGAAGCAAGTAAAAAGTAATGAAAATACCTCTTGAAGACCCGGTATCAATACTTAAGAGAATGAACACACACGTCAATGTATCATAATATAAATGAGTAAAGCACAAAGTATGTAAATCTTGACAAATTGGGGTAAATTGTAAAGTCTAGCAACTAAGGAGACTAAAAATTGAATTTCTATAAAACTTAAGGGGTAAAATAAATAAATTCAAATAAATTCAAATAATGGAGAGGCAAAAAATGAAATTTCACACAAATTTAGGGGCCAAATAATAAATTCAAGTAAGCCTGGGGGCACAATTGTAAATTAACACTAAATGGAAGGGGGCAAAAATAAAATTTCAACAAGTATGGAGCAAACAATGCAAATCCCAGCAACTTAAAGGGCCTAATTGCAAGCTACATGACTTAATTGAAAGAATCTAAAACTAAGGGGGGTCAATTTGTAATTATTAGGGACTTAATTGTATAAAACAAAATATTTAAAGTACATGCTAGTAAATTCCTGCTAATATAAAAACCAATACATGAATATTTAATTTACATAATCCAAAGGAAAATACCAAATAAGGATAAAAATCAATGAACCCTATTGACTTAGTTAAATAGAGAAATCAATTAAACTAAATTATGCAAACTAGAAAAACAAAATAAAAGGAACTGAATCAGGAAAATTAAAATAAATTACATACATAATTATGAAATTCCCTAACCTCCCTTAATCGATTTTCTTCTCCCCTCCCAAATCCCAATTTTTTTTTTCTCTGCTCTTTTCGCCTCTCTCTCTCTCTCTCTCTCTCTCTCTCTCTCTCTTTTCTTCCTTCTTCCTTTTCTCTCTAGTTGGTCTCCCTTCCTCTATTCTGTTTGTCAGATTTTCTCTACTCTTTTCTCTTTTCTACTCCTCTGATTCTCTCCCTCTCGTATTCATCTTCCCTCTACTCGTTTCTTTCACGCCTCTCTTTCCTCTCCGTTATGTTTGTCTCTCTCTCCTGCATACCTGGTCTCTTCTCCATCTCGCCCCTGATTTCTAATTCACCATCTACCAATTCTCAGCCCCTTTCGTTTGCTTCGTTCTCTGTTCTCTCTCTTTCACCGTGTAGAATGGTGGTGGTGAGGGCAACAAAATGGAGCATGGTGAAGGCAGTTGCAGGTCTTGGTGGTTGTGGGTAAAACTAGTGGCAGTGGTGATTATTAATTGGCTTGCTGTTTGTTACTATAATTGGCTGTTGGTGAGAGTAGTGGTCTGATGGAGTGACTGTGGGTGGTAATTGAGTTGAGAGTACTGGGGGGAAAAAAACAAAAACAGAGGGGAGATGTTGATGAAGACTTGGTGAAAATGGGGCTGTTGATAGGGCGAGGTTATGTGATTTTGGGTGGTTTGAAACTGAAAATAAGTGGTAATGGAAGTAGAGGGGGGAAATTGAGGGCTATTTGTGGGTTTGATGCTTGCTAATATGGCTTGGTTTTGATGACTGTGATGGTTGTAAGCTTGCGGTGGAGGAGGGGCTGCTGAATTTTGGCATTGGGCAGTGGTTCTGGGTGGTGGTGCAAAGGGGTTTTGTTGACAATTAATGGTAATTGGAGATTCTAGTTTAGGAAGGGCACTGGCAGTAGAGATAGGTGGCTTTTATGATTGATTTGATAAGGGGTTGGAGATTGGGGTGTTTGTGGGACGTTGAGCAGACTTAGCTGTGTAGTGATTTGTGTAGTTTGGTATGTGATTTGATGGTGGAAAACAGGGGAGGTTACTGGTGGGCTTTTGGTTTAGCAGGTGGTGGTGGAGATTCGCTGATGAGTGGCATTTGGGACTGATTGAGGGGGATGGTAAGCGAATTGGGCTGTTTCTTGGTGATTTTGCTGGCGATTGTAGAGTGGTGTTGGGATGATTTAGGTGGCTGCGTGAGGTTATAATGGAGTGAATTTTGGTTTGGGTTGTTGGTAGGCGTGGAGGATTGCTTTTACTGGGTTGATTGTTTTCTTTTTGTAGGTAATAAATGGTCCTTGGAACTGAGGTTTCTATGATTTGAGGGTGGAAAACAGGGGAGGTTACTGGTGAGCTTTTGGTGTGGTGGTGGAAGGAGGTGAAAGGTAATAAGGGGAGTAACGCAGCGGAAAATTTAAAAATTTATTACCTTAGCCATGGATCTCTTTGATGTAATCTATACGATTAAAGGGTGTTTAGCACAAATACCTCAAGCATAGAAGGTTTCTATGCTTCAAAGGGCAAGATCCTATTCGATGAAGGTGTTGATCTACCACTGAAAAGCCCTCCAAGTGTCGAGCCTCCAACGGTATCCACACGAACATGATCTTTAGGAACCTTTGGGCTTGCTTGCCTTGCCTTTTGAGTGCTAGCTCCCTTGAATATCATGAAGAACACAAGAACAAGAAGAGGAGGAAGACAAAACCCTAACCCTTAGGGAGAAGAGGGTGTGGCATTTTTCTTGGGAGAAAACACGCCTCTCTCAATTTTTCTCTCTCTAAATTTTATCTTGTGTTTCATCAATCAATCAAGAGTCAAGGCATGGACTTATTTATAGATGTAGTATCCTAGTCTTTAAGGAAACAAGAGCAATTGGAAACCAAGAAGGTTTAGGAAGCTTACCTTAAGCTAATCCTATTCCTTTAGGAAACCAATTCCAAAAGGAAACCAAATAGCTTCTTAATTCCTTTTAGGAAACTAATTTCCATCAAGACTTAGAATATTTATAATTAAGTCCTTTAAGTTAATTTATCACATAAATTAACCCCATAAGTATCTTATACTTATCTTAATAACAATTTAACCCAAAGACCATGTTCTTATTGTGTGTGACCCATTAGGTTCCATTCACGTTGGCAATAAGTACAAATTATAACTCATTAATTAATTAATTAAGAGCCAGATAAATTAACACTTTAATTTATCATTAATTCACTAATTAATTAATTTGCACTTATAGATCATGAGTGGCGTCTAGCAATGCATCATGACCACCCAAGTGAATAGGAAAGTCATATGGTAGACTACACCTATCAATGACAATGTTACCGTGTAATTAATATCCTTTCACCACACTATATCCCAATTAGTCTAAGAGTGTAGTGCGCACTCTTTAAATGACTAATTAATGATTTCTTGTTCCCGAAATATAACTTTCCATAAAAGTATAACCTTGAAACTCTTTCAAGTCATACTTTCACTTTTGCGCAAAAGATTCTTTAAGTCATATTTCAACAAGTGGCCAATCCGGGATATACTCTCCTATAATAAGGAGTGGTGAATCCTATATCGATTACTCACTATCCTTCCATGCTTCATACTATGCCCAATCTCTACCGTATGGGCTACTCTTTTACGAGCACCGAGCAATAGAGTCAAAGCATAGCAATCCACACTCAAGATACTATGGTAATCTCAAGTCTAAGGATCACTTACACCATTGCCATTAAGAGTATAATTCATTAGCACTATGAATAGTAACTCTTGGCGGATCAATCCAATGAACTTGTTCTCTAACAAGCATCCACATACCAGCTTAGGTGTCACACGCCATAGTTGACGAGATCAACTACTACTTACCATAAGTAGAGGCAAAGTATGTGCTAGTCTTCCCATATTAATGATGTCCAATCTCATTAATACTACGACTAGGGATATTTAAGAATATAACTTAATGTGTAATAAGAGTCTCATCATTGTAACTCTTACAATCTCTTATACACAGTTAATATTCTATGGACTTTATCAAATAAACAAGTAATATTAATAACAAGTATTAAATGACAAAGAAAATGCCACATATATAAGTATAACACGAAATAAGCGTAATAAAAATCTCAAAAACCAACTTGGTTTTAGAGCATACACTAACAGGAGGGACTGTGGTGGAGCTGCTTGATTGTTTACTGGTGGGTTTGGGTTTTTGTGGTTTTGTTTGTTTGAATTGTTTTGCAGGTCTCAAGCAATGGAATAGTTGATTTGGTGGGCTTTGGTTGTGCCTTTTGTGGATTTGCAGGGTTCATTTGGTTGGACTAGTGCATGGTGGTGGAGCATGGTGGTGATGTGCTAAGCAGGTGGTGGAGATGGAGAAACGTGGTGGGTAGAAGAGATAAAAACCCAAAAGCAATAACACAAACCTAGAACAAAATTGAAGAAAGAAATCCATCAAAAAACTTCACCAAAACTTCAAGTAATTAACACAATAATTAGATTTACACAATAAAAAACGGATCAAAACAAAGAGGAAAAGCTAAGAAATTACCTTTTTGAAACTTGAAGCTGATCTGATGATGGATGAATAGTAGAGTCTTTTGAAGTTGAAGATGACCAATAATGGGCAAAAATGAAGAAACAACTGATGTGTGTTTTTTGTGGTGTAAAATGTGTGTTTGATCTTTAAGGGATAAAAGTAGATGTGTTTTTAGGGTTTTTTTTTCCTTTTTTCTGATTTTAATGGGGGGTATTTATAGAGCTAGTTGTCTTGGCCTCTAAGAATACTACAAAATAACAAAAATGCCACCGATAATAAATTTCTAATTTTATTTTTAAAAAAATATTTTTAACCCAAAAAATAAAAAATTAATATAAAGAAATGACAGTAAACTCCAAAATTTGCTTAAAAAAAATTCAAAGTAGAGTTCAAAATAAAGGTTAGAGCTTAAAACTGGTCAAAACGCTTTCGAGGTGTGAAATGACGATTTTGCTCCTATAGTGACAATAATGCACATAAAGATGACTATTGGTCACGAAAAATTGTCAAAAATTAAGAATAAGCCTAAAACCTTAGAAAATGCATTTATGACTCAAAAATTGTGAAAAATGCATTAAAAATGTAAAATAACAATTTTACCCCTAAACAACGAAAATACACAGAAAAATAGCTATTGGCCTCAAAAAATTATCAAAAATTAAAAATAAGTTTAGAACCCTAGAAAATGCATTTATGATTCAAAATTGGTGAAAAATGAGTTAAACTATAAAATAACAATTTTGCCCCTAAACGCGGTATTTACAGAAAAAATAGCAATCGTCTCCGAAAAATAAAAAAAATTTAGAAACATGCTTAAAGAGTCAGAAAAATACATTTGGGACCTGAAATGAGCAAAAATAGTATTCGCGATGTGAAATTACCATTTTTACCCTGGTGCTGGTAAAATATAGAAGAAAATACCAATTAAATCCCAAAAAATCACAGAAAATTAAGAAATAAGTATGAAAGTAAAAATATGAATTTAAAACTTCAAAGATAATGGAAAATATTTACAAGTAGAAATTATTATTCCTCCCTCGAAATTATTGATTTTGTTCCCCCTTTTTATTAAAAAATTAGAAATTGACCCCAAAAATATAAACACCTCCCTAATGTTTGAAAACTAAATGGTGTTTCAAAATTTGGTGTCTATAGATTGTTTAAAATAAATAATAGAATTAGTAAATTATGCAAAATATATGAGCTGGTTTGCTATAGAAGTTGTATAAAATAAAAAAATTAGTACGGCTAAGAGTGAATAGTAAACCCAAGTGGAAGCCAAATAAACATAATAACTACTTGATTGCATACAATTATCTCATAATGTCATTAAAGCTTGAAAACCATAATTTATTACTCAATTCAATCTTTCGTAGAGCCAGTTGTAGAAAGCTCTGTCGGATTTGAAAAGTTATACTTAGCTCTCTTATTTTTATTCTTTAAACTTCACATAACAAAACATGTTCACAAAAATGATATCTACAAAATTTTGTTTTGGGTTAGAATATAATTTTCTTATTTTGATATTGAGTCAGACTCTATGTTATTGGTTAACATTGTGATAGGGAAGGCTAGCTGTCCATGGTCTATTCTAAAGGAGGTGAATTGTATAAAGTCTTGCATTCAGGATAATTGTAATGTCTTCCATTGTTTACGTCAAGGTAATGGTGTGGCAGATGCTCTATCAAATGTTGGAGTTTGTCATCAAGAAGAACGCCAAATTGTTTATCTTCATGAATCTACTTTACCTCACATAGCTCGAAGAGAAGTTAGGATAAATAGATTAGGTTAACCTTCTATTCGTATTCACAAAATCAATTAAGTGATAGGACATGTAGTCAATGGATATAAAGGGAGTAGTACTTCTAATTTATGCTTTTAATTTTTATAATGAAGGTAAGGTTTATATGTCCCCCATCATCTTCTATTTTGTATATTAATAAAATTAGGAGTAGTGCCCTCCCCCACAATTGGAGTTAGCCGGAAAAAAAAATTATTTCTACCATCTTGATTAGGCTTCCAACCTAATCGACAACTCCAACATTGGGATGTTCTCTACATCCCATGCAAAATCACAATAACCTATATCATTACCTAGGTTTTGTCACTTCAAATCTGTGTCCTGAAAAACCCTCTCTAGGCCCTAAGTGCAATCTAAGAGGGGGTGAATTAGGTTACTTAATAACTAGTGCAATTATGCTCAAATTATAACTCAATTCAACTAGACAATTTATGCCTAAGTGACTTCATACTTAGCAATTGATAAGTGATAATTTTACCTATTTTAGCATAGTATTATATATATTTTTAGTGTATTTTTAGTATGTTTTAAGTATTTTAATTATTCTAATATAAAAATGGCTCAATTTCATAATTATTCTTCCATTGGAAGAATTTCTCAAAAATTAGGGTTTTTACCCGATTTTTATGGTTTTGAAGCAAAATTTACATTTTGAGCAAATTAATGCACAATCTTTGTAAAATCTTTCAGGTTTTATACATTCAATCATAATTTGGATCAATTGGAGTAAAGGTCATCCCATTCTTATTGGATTGGAAATTTCAATAGAACAACTTTTATATTCAAACTTGGAGGATTGCTTTGCTCAATTTTTGAAAAATTATCATCATAAAATTAAAAAATCAATATCACAAAAAAGTCTCAAGGGCATAAGAGGCATAACAAGTAAAAGAGAAGTGCAAAGAAGCAATGGAAATGAAGAAATGGAAAAAATTAGGGATCGACAACAATGGCATATTTCTGTATTTTGCCAATAACTTGAGCCAAAAATATTGGATTGAGATGATTCTTGTAAAATTTTAAAACTAAGAGAATACTCTACAATTCTTATGAAGACATCAAAATTCAATTCTCACATCTTCATAACCAAAAATCCAAATTACCAAAGAACAAAGCTCTCCCAACCATGTCTCAGTTTGTTGGCCTTATCTTTGCATTCAAAACTCAAAATTACTTTATTCTTATGGTTTTGGAAAGATAATTAAAAGGCCTACAACTTTCATTTTTTGAGGAAAAGTTGATTCGAAATTCTTCTGGGAGCAATACGCAGGTCAAGATCCGTAGACCAATAGCCTACGAATCTAACCCGTAGATCAAGATTAGCAAGCTGCATGTCAACCCTTTTCAACTTGTAGCTTATCTTCCAGCCCTTTTTGATGACTTTTTAAACATTCTTTGCACCTGCACTACCCAAGGAATATTGCAAAATTCAATGAAAATTTTTTTGTGATTTCAATACAACTTTTCTTGCAAATGGTCATACAAGTTGTCTAGATGATTGAGGTGAATTTTTCTATAAAGAGGGAGCTCATGCAAGACTTTTAAAAACAAGTCTTGAAGGAAGAATCACTCCCAAAGTAGTTAGCTTAGTAGTTTTCTTTGTAGTGTTATAGGAAATATTGTTAGTGTATGCCCTAAAACCAAGATGGTTTAAGGTGTTTTATATTTACACTTATTTATGTTATATTTATTCATGTGGTATTTTTCTTTATCATCTATACTTGTATTTCCATGTTACTTGTTTAATTGATAAAGTCCTTAGAATATTGATTGTGTATTAGAGATTGTAAGGGGTTACAATTATGAGACTCTAATACATAAAGTCATATTCTTAAATATCCCTAGTCATAGTATTAATGAGATTGGACATCATTAATACGGATAGACTAGCACATACTTTGCCTCTACTTATGGTAAGTAGTAGTTGATCTCATTGACTATGGTGTGCGTGACACTTAAGCTGGTATGTGGATGCTTGTTTGAGAACAAGTTCATTGGGTTGATCCGCCAAGAGTTTTAACTATAGTGCCAATGGTTAAACTCTTAATGGCAATGGTGTAAGTGATCCTTTGACTTGAGATTACCATAGTATCTTGAGTGTGGATTGCTATACTTTGACTCTATTCCTCGGTGCCTGTAAAAGGGTAGCTCATAGGTTAGAGATTGGGTATAGTTTGAAGCATGGAAAGATAGTAAGTAATCAATATAGGATTCACCACTCCTTAATAGGAGAGTATATCCCTATATGGCCACTTGTTGGAAATGTTAACTCATAAATCTTCTGCAGAAGTGATAGTATAACTTGGAAGTAGTTTCAAGGTTTTTACATCATGGAGAGTTATATTTCCGGAACAAGAGAATATATATTAGTCATTATTAAAGTATGCACTATACTTTTAGACTAATTGGGATATAGTGTGGTGAAAGGATATTAATTACACGATAACATTGTCATTGAAGGGTATGGTCTACCATATGACTTTCCTATTCACTTGGGTGGTCATGATGCATTGCTAGACGCCACTCATGATCTATAAGTATGAATTGATTAATTAGTGAATTAATGATAAATTAAAAGTGTTTAATTTATCTAGCTCAATTAATGAGTTATAATTTATACTTATTGCCAACGTGAATGGAACCTAATGGGTCACACACATAAAGAACAAAATCTTTGGGTTAAAATGTAATAAAGATAAGTATGAGATACTTATGGGGTTAATTTATGAGATAAATTAACTTAAAGGACTTATTTATAAATATTCTAAGTCTTGCAGGAAATTTGTTTCCTAAAAGAAATAAAGTAACTAATTAGTTTCCTTATGGAATAGATTTCCTAAAGGAGAAGGATTAGCTTAAAGTAAGTTACCTAAACCTTCTTGGTTTCTAATTAGCCTTATTTCCTAAAAGACTAGAATACTACCGATATAAATAGGTTTATGCTTTGACTCTTGAATTGTTGTTGCAACACAAAAAGAAAAATTAGTGAGAGAAAATTATTGAAAGATAAGCACGCCTCTTTCTCTCTCTCTTGGCGTCTCTCTCTCTCTCTCCTAAGTGTTAGGGTTTTTCTTCTTCTTGTGTTCTTAAATAATTCAAGGGAGCTAGCACTCAAAAGTCAAAGCAAGCAAGCCTACAAGGTTCCCAAAGAAGTTGTTCGTGTGGATATCGTTAGAGGCTCTACGCTTGGAGGGCTTTTCGTGGTAGATCAAACATCTTCTTCCAAGGATCTTTGCCTAGAAGCATAGAAATCTTCTGTGCTTAAGGTAATCTTCATGCAAACCCCCTTGTAAATCATATAGATATGTCAAAGAGATCCATGGTTAAGGTAATAAATTTTTATTTTTCCGCTGCGTTACCTATGCTATTACCTTATAAATATCAATGCTTGTAAGAAAACTCTTGGAGAATTCACTTGTACTACATCATATTCAAGAAAGAAATGAAGGATTGGAGCCATTAAATTGAGAATGTCTATCTCTTTCTCTTTATTTCCTTACTTGTTATGAATTACTTCTTTGAATTCTTATACTTTCAAGTTATGAATTCTATGCTTAACTAAATACTTGTCTTAGGGGTAAATAAAACTAATGATATGAATAGAATGTTATTAAACTTGCTATAACTTGTATTTGCTTGTTCATCTATCAAGGTTTAACATTTGTAGTAGCTTGATCACCTATTGCAAATCATTTAGATATTATTTGACATTGAGGAATACTTATAACATTGGAAAATAGTAGATGAAGGTTATTACATACACACATGAAAATAGTGGTATGAGTAAGTGGATTGAGGTTGTTTAAGACCACAATTCATGCATTTCATAAGAGTTTATCGTGAGAATAGTTAAACTCTAATCAATTCATTGTGAGAACAAGCTTTGATTTCATATGGAATTGCAATCCTAAGCAAGACAAGATTAATATAGTAAGGTGTTAATTCATCAAATCATATTAGTGATCATTAGTGGATTCTAAGCCCTATTATTTGTATTTGTGAATTTCTTTCATTTGTTTTACTTCAAGTATTTGAACTTTCTTACTTTGCATACCACCTATTTGAGGTTTTGTCTAGATAATAGAGTAAGTTAGTAGCTTTGGTACTTGCTATATCTTGTTTCCTCGTGGGATTGACCCTAATACTTCCCCTACTACATTTGACCCGTGCACTTGCAGAAAGGAGTATTAGGTTATAAATTTTATCACTTATTTGTGTGAATTATGCCTTATTTTGATAGTACCTAAAACTCACAATCAGCAATAATGATAAAAACAAATAATATCACAAATAAACAACATAAAGAAGAATAAAGTAAAAGAGAGAAAGAGACAAAGCCGATTTATAGTGGTTTGTAGCCAAACTCGACTCCTACATCCACTCTCAAGCTCTTTCACTTGGAGTTTGAATCCACTAAATGCTTCTTCAATTGTTGGTGAAGCAAACCAACTTATACATAAGGAAGGACCACTCTTACTCTCTTTTTCTAACTCTAGTTGACCCAAAGTCCCTACTTTGGTCACACTAAACTCTACCAAGACAAGTTAAGAGTTTTATAACATTCTCAACTCCCACACCTTGCTACAATTGGATGTTTCCAATCACCCAATCAAAAAGCACACAAAACCTAAACTTTTTATTCTCACCAAGAACTACAAGAAGAGTATTTTCACTCAAAATCACTCTAAATCCCTAGTAAACTTAGTAGGCAAAAGTCTTCTATTAATTCTATGCATAATGGCATTTATAGGGGTGAGAAAATAGCTGAAAATGGCTACCAACGGTCAAATAACTTTTGCAGAAATAGCCGTTGGACAGTAAATTTGAGATCTAGACGTATGCTACTATTCATCCAAACGTCTGCATGTTCGTTCAATTGCTTGTCTACATGTGCATTCTGCCAAAACTTCCTATTCATCTGGACATCCACATACTGTTCATCTGGGTGCAGGATTGTTCATCTAGATGTAGGGGGTACTCTTCATGGCTACTGTTCATCTAATTCACTGTTCATGCGGATGTGATTACTATTCATGCGGACTTCTGTATCACAATTTTCTCGCAATTTCTTCCCCTTTTTGATTACTTTTGATGCCCAAACACTTTTACTACAAGATTACTCTATTATTTGTTTGTTAATCATCAAAACTAAATGATTTAGGATCATAAGGTCTTCACCCTCTACCCCATCTGTCCCGTTCTTATACGGCTGTCACATGTATTATTTTATGGTGTTTATGAAAATTTCATAAATTTCGCAGGTTATCTTGATAAATGCATATATGAATTAATACATATGGTGACTGTATAAGAGCGAGATAGAGGGAAAATTGGGCTTTTTGGCAAAGAGGATTTGAAGTGAAGTTTTGTCATGGCCAGAACCTTGTGTCAACTAACCAAAAATCACCAATGAAAGTTGGCTCAATTAGTAGGTTCATGCATCTTGCCTAAGTGAAATTAGAGTTCGAGTTCTATTGCTGGCAGTCTTTCTTATTCAACTTGAAAGAATTACTGCAAGTATGGCTGTCAATTGGGCCCTATGAAACAGGCATTAATAAGCTCAGGCTCAGCTCATATAATTAATTGAGTTTTGAGTTTCGGGCTTATAAATGTGAATCTCAAACTCGAATCACAAAATATTCAAGCTGTGAGTTTAAACTCATGAGTCTATGAGCCTAAAAGTATTGAAATATTCTTAAAATCTAATAATCTCATAGAAATGATGAATAGGGACAAACTAATTAGCAAACTAATATTACTATGTATAAATAGGATCCTACAACGTAAAATTATTTTTGAAAAATAAAACAAAATTTTTTGAAGAAATTAAGTAAAAAAAAATTGTCTCAAAATGTGTACTAACGAGTATTCGAGTAAAAAAAATCATAAAATACATCTGCAAAATACTACTACTAAGCATAAATACATCATTTACATATTAATGTGCATATTTAACTAAAAAGCAAACGAAAACTTTATGGCACAAAAGAGTATTATCTTCTAAAGTATTCTATCAAACATGTTAAGTGTATTATATCTATGGCACAAAAGGTTCACTCACATTAATTCATTGTGCTTATAAACACCACAAGAATACTATGATATACAATATATATACTGTAGTATAATATATAATATAGTGTGTTTACGTGTATATATAATATTATATATGTACACATACACATACATACACATATATATATTTATGAGCCGGACTTATAACGCGCCTGAGCCTTGTGAGGCCCATGCTCAGCTCAGAAATATTTCGAGCATAATATTCAGCTCAAGCTTAGCTTGACTCGATATAAGGTGAAGCTCATGGGCTTTTTTCGGGCTGAATGGGCCAAGCTACGGCTGGCTCGGCCCTATTGACATTCCTAACTACAAGCTACTGATAAATGCGGGCAAATTTGTCAAAATATTGTTTGGAAAAAAAAAGGCAACTGTGGGTGTCAAATGGGGCATTTAGAAATCTAGCAGTGCATCGTTTGGGAAACGCGGCGTTGAAATTTTTTTTAAAAATTATTGAAGTACCGCGTTTGGAAAATGTGATGCTGGTTTTGCGTTTCCAAATGCCACGTATCCGTTGCCGACAGACAATCTGCCATGTGGGCCCCGTCTGGCACTGGAAAACGTGCGTGTCAGACATTTTCCAGTGCTAAATGCAATGCTTTGAATTTTTTTTTAAATTTTTGTAGCCATTGATCACAATTGATCAATGGCTATTTTTTTTGCCTTGCCTATACATAACCCAAACCACCCCCCCCCCCAAAACGAATTGCTCACCATCGACACTCCCTTCTTTCTCTCCCAATCATCCCAATCAGTTTCTTATCCCAGACGAGTTCATTGTAGCAAGCCAAGTTTCCAAGTTTTAGGTGAATTTTCCAACCTCCAAGCTTCCATTACAGCAAGCCAACAGATAGGATTTAAGCTATAGACAGACGCATTGCAAGCTAGGCACAGACATTTAGGCAACAGACGGGATTTATGCTGCAAAATAACAAGTTAGTTAATTTAATTTGTTAGTATACAATATATTTGTTAATTGTTAATTTGTTATTTTAATGTGTTTATATTAGTGTATTATACTGTAAAATAATTGTGATTACTTGTCAACAATTGTAACATCCCGAGTTTGGGCTAGTCCAATAACTTTTGAGCTTTAAACCACGGGCTCAAAATATTTAAACCAAGTAATTTAGTAGCCCGAACGTAGGACATTATATATTATCAATTTTCCTTTCTCTCCATTGACGTGGGACGTTGGGGTCTCACATTCACCCCTCTTTTAGGTCTTTTGCGTTCTTGCAAAGCCCAATATATATCCGGACTCTCCACTCGGTTATGTTGAATTCTAGAGGTAACTCGTACGGGCTCTAGAGGTGGCTCCTGCCCTTAAGTCGACGTAGTACTTAGTCCCGCACAGCACTTAGTTCCTCCACTTCCTTGCGTAGTCGCGGCCCAAATACCATAGGCCAAGTCTCACCCTGTACAGAGACCACACGAGGTTCGCTTTGATGCCATTTGTAAAATCCCGAGTTTGGGTTAATTCAATAACTTTTGAGTTTTAAACCACGGGCTCAAAATACTTAAGCCAAGTTATTTAGTAGCCTAAACACAGGACATTACATATTATCAATTTTCTTTTCTCTCTGTCGATGTGGGACGTTGGGGTCTCACACTCAGCCTTCCTTTAAGTCTTTGCGTCCTCGCAAAGCCCAATTCATATCCGGACTGTCCACTCAGTTGTGTTGAATTCTAGAGGTGGTTTGTACGGGCTCTAGAGGTGGCTCCCGCCTTTAAGTCGACATAGCACTTAGCCCCGCACAGTGCTTAGTTCCTCCACTTCCTTGCGTAGTCGCGGCCCAAATACTATAGGCTCAATCTCACCATGTGTAGAGACCACACGAGATTCGCTCTGATATCATTTGTAATATCTCGAGTTTGGGCTGGTCCAATAACTTTTGAGCTTTAAACCACGAGCTCAAAATATTTAAGCCAAGTTATTTAGTAGCCCAAACACGGGACATTACATATTATCAATTTTCTTTTCTCTCTGTCGATGTAGGACGTTGGGGTCTCACACTCTCCCCTCCTTTAAGCCTTTGCATCCTCGCAAAGCCCAATTCATATCCGAATTGTCCACTCAGTTGTGTCGAATTCTAGAGGTGGCTCGTACAGGTTCTAGAGGTGGCTCCCGCCCTTAAGTTGACATAGCACTTAGCCCCGCACAGTGCTTAGTTCCTCCACTTCCTTGCGTAGTCGCGGCCCAAATACCATAGGCTCAGTCTCACCCTGTGTAGAGACCACACGAGGTTCGCTTTGATATCATTTGTAACATCCCGAGTTTGGGTTGGTCCAATAACTTTTGAGCTTTAAACCACGAGCTCAAAATACTTAAGTCAAGTTATTTAGTAGCCAAAACGCAAGACATTATATATTATCAATTTTCCTTTCTCTCCGTCGATGTGGGACACTGGGGTCTCACATTCACCTCTCCTTTAGACTTTTGCATCCTCGCAAAGCCCAATTCATATCTAGACTGTCCATTCGGTTGTGTCGAATTCTAGAAGTGGCTTGTACGGGGTCTAGAGGTAGCTCCCGTCCTTAAGTCGACGTAGCACTTAGCCCCGCACAGTATTTAGTTCCTCCACTTTCTTGCGTAGTCGTAACCCAAATACCATAGGTCCAGTCTCACCCCATGTAGAGAGCACACGAGGTTCGCTCTGATACCATTTGTAACATCCTAAGTTTAGGCTGGTCCAATAACTTTTGAGCTTTAAACCACGGACTCAAAATGCTTAAGCCAAGTTATTTAGTAGCCTAAACATAGGACATTATATATTATCAATTATCCTTTCTCTCCGTCGATGTGGGACGTTGAGGTCTCACAATAATGGTATATTTATTTATATTTATGTATATTTATGATTTAGTAAGAAAATTATTGGATAATTGCATGTGGACCCCAGAATTGTGCTTATTTATATTTTGAATATTAAGAATTAGTAAATTACAATTAGGTCCCTTAGGTTATTATAAATTGAACCCAAACTTGTAAGGAATTAAAATTTGACCCAGAAATGTTGCATAATTACATTTTGACCCTTATAATTGGGAAAAATTAGGCTTTGGCACATAAAGTTCTACATAATTGTAAATGAGACCCGAAACATTTACGAATTTAAAATTTGATCCCATTAATTTTGCATAATTACAATTTGGCCTGCTATAATTTAGGGTTTAGGGAAATTTGTCCCCTCGAGTTGTAAATAATTATAAATTGGACCATACATAACTAAAATTTGGCCCCATAAGATTTGAAAAATTACACTTTGACTCGCTATAATTTAGGAAATTTACTGATTTGGTACCCAAGTTCTACATTACTATAAATTGGACCGGAAACGACAGGCACATAATTAAAATTTGACCCTAGAAGTTTTGCATAATTACATGTTGGCCCCTATAATTTACAAAAAATTTAACCTAAACCTATGAAGTTCTACATAATTATAAAATGGCCTCAGAACTTTTAGATGATTAAATTTTGACCCCATGATATAATTGTTCCATATTTACATTTTGGCAACTATAATTTTAGAAAATTGTAATATTTAGCCCTTATTTTTTACATTATTATGATTTGGCCCCTAAAATATTAAATAATTACATTTTTACCCATAAAATATTAAATTCGAATTTTTAAATGGTTATGATTTGTCCCCCAAACTATTAAATAATTATATGTAGACCCCAAACGTTTTGCATATTTTTTTATTTTGGCCCCATTAAATTTTAGAAAATTAGAATTTTGATAATAAAGTTTTGCATAATAATTATGAAAAACATACATTCGTGAAGTCTAAAATAATTATAAATTTTCATCTTGGAGGTTTTGCATATTTACAGTTTGGCCTATATAATTAGTGAAAAATTATAATTAGGCCCTTAATGTTTTACGTAATTACAAATTGGATTCAAAAGTTGTACATAATTAAATTTTCACCATGGAAGTTTTGCATATTTATACTTTGGCCCCTGTAATTATCACATAATTACAATTATGTCGGTAAATTTTTACGTATTTATAAATTAGAGCCCAAACTTGTACATAGTTAATTTTTTACACAAAAATTTCTCAAATTTACAATTAGGCCCCTATGATTATGAAAATTTGCAATTAGGCCTGTGAAGTTTTACTTAATTAAAAATTGGACCCCAAACTTTTGTAGAGTTAATTTTTAATCCCGAAAGTTTTACATATTTACACTTTGGGCCAGTGTAATTATAAAAATTACAATTATGTCCCTAAAATTTTACGTAATAATAAATTAGACTCGAAATTTGTACATAGTAAAATTTTCACTCGAAAATTTTGCATATTTACACTTTGGCACATATAATTATGCAAAATTACAATTAGGCCCCTGAAATTTTACTGTACTCATAAAATGGACTCGAAACTTGTACATAGTTAATTTTTAACCCCGGAAGTTTTGCATATTTACATTTCGACACATATGATTTTAAAATATTATAATTTGGTCGTTGAAATTTTACATGATTATAAATTGGTCTCAAAATAAATATATAATTACATTTGGATTGGAAAATTTTTGCGTATTTGCATTTTGGGCCCTATGACCTTAAAAAAATAAAATTAGTCCTGAATTTTTAATTTTTATCAATTAGAGCCAAAAACTTTTAAATAATCACATTGTCACCAAACCCTTTTTAATATTTATATTTTCAACCCAATAATTTTGAAAATTTTAAATTTGGCCCCTTAAGTTTTACATGATTACGAATTTACCCCGAAACTGTTAAATAATTATATTTTCACACCAAACGCTAATTAAATTTTGTCTAGTCATTTTCATACCTATATTTGGGTTTAGCATTTGATTTCCGAATGTGAATTTCATTGCTACTTCATGATTAATTTCGCTTACATATTATGTTACACACAAAACTTAATTGGGTACGCATTGGTTACATTAGGTGAAAAATGTTGAACGATCATACTTTATCAGTTCATTTATACTGGAAAAAAAAATTATGTATGCTAAAGGATCAATGTTTATGACCCGCCTATGCCGAAAAAAGTTTTGTTCCTTAGGCAAAGGGTATACTTTCAAGAGTTGGTTGATAAAGTTTACAATACTATGGGTGTAGATTGAAATAGGATATAAAATTAGTTTTATCCTTAGGAGCTTGCTTTTCAACAACAAGGATGTATATAGTGCTACACCTTTGGATGACGATGACAGCGTGGACATGATGTATTATTTTAAAGCAAACACTCGAGAACCAACTGAAGATCTACGTGGAAGGTTGAAGAGATCTAAATAGTAGAACAGCAAGGATACTCCATACAATGAAATTGCTATGACACACTTTGATCAAGGCACTAGTCTACTGTGGCACGTCGACTGATGGAAGAAGCGTGGACATCTGATATGTATAGAGGTTCAGTCTGCTCAGCGTGAAATAGGAGATGGCCAGCAGACTAGGAGAGGACGTCGAAGAGGTGACAAGAACCGTGTTGATCAAGGCACTAGTAGCAACGTGCTCAGATATGTATCTGTCTTCGACAGGAGAGTTTGTTTGTGGGCAGGACATGATTGATACACCTTCACATTTGTGGTACAGAACCAGGAAACTAATGGTCAAGATGATGACATGGACTTCAAACCCGAACCTGAATATGATGAGTCCGAAAATGATATGGAGCAAGAATATAATGAAATTAGACAGGAAGACACACGAATACATTTGGATGCGGGTCCTAGTTCAGCATGGACAAGTTACGATCCTAGAACACTAGAGTATGATGCTAGTATAGATGTAATTTTATAATTTGACCCCTTAAGCGGTGATTCTGTTGAGAGGCTCAATTTGTACAACGAGCAAACGCGTGACATCCGGTTGGGCATGCTATTTGATTCAAAAGAAAAGTTAATGAAAGCAATACGATTGTGGTCTATTAGGGAAAATAGAGAGTACAAAGTTCGGTAGAGTACTCCAACCGCTTGGTATGTCTGTTGTAAGGATTGCAATTCGACACTTCTATGCAATTGGCAGTTGAGAGCGATGTTGTGTAGATCTCATACCATGTGGATGATAGTTACTCTCGCAAATGAACATACATGTGCTCGAATCAGCAGTAGGAATGATCAACGTCAGTTGAGCTGCAATTTAATAGTCGAGTACATTTTATTTCATATTTGTAACAATCCACTGTTCAAGGTGAACGAGATCCAAGCAACAATTAAACAGCAATTGCATTACGATGTCTCCTAAAATAAAGCTCGGTACGCGCATCGCAGGGCCATCGATATTATGTACGGAGACTGGTCATCATCTATACACATTCTTCCGACATATATGGAAGAGTTATAACGCAGCAATCCAGTGACAGTTGTTGTGTGGGTCCCACATCCTGACAGCATTCCATACAACGTAATTTTTGACTATGTATTTTGGTCTTTCGGTCCTGCTATTCAAGCCTTTCAATTTATGAATCGGGGATATGTGTGTACAGCACTTTTATTAAAAGAGCGTAACAAGAAAAATTACTTGTTGCAGTCGGATACGATGTGTGCAAGCACCTCATGCCCCTAACCTAGCCCTCGTTGACAAGGAGAACAATCGAAATTCGTCTTGGTTCATGAGGTTATTGCGCATTCACGTTTGCAGCAACATTGAAAAAGTTTGTATCATATTCGATAGGCACAAGTCGATTATTCATGTAATAACGACACTTGTGGAATAGTGGGAACCACGGAGGAGTTCACCGCTTCTGTCTTGTTCACCTACAAAGCAATTTTGCATAAAAATTTAAGAATGGACAGGTAATGTCCCAAATCATTTGGATGTGACGAAATTATATTTTTTTCAAAATTTTCACTCACTCCTTATATCCGTATAATTATTGTGTAGATTGAAGAAGCTTGTTATGGTAGCTGGAAAGGCCAAGCAACCTTATAAGTACGACTACTACATGCAACAAATACAAAATTTGAATGAAAAAACATACAATTGGCTAACAGGCGTAAATGTTAGGCCCGAACAGTGGGCCTATGCAAGGACGATGGCAGTCGTTGGGGGCACACATTGACAAATATGGCAGAGTGTTTCAACAAACTATTTAGGGATGCCCGATTGTTGCCTATCACCACATGCGTTCACTTTACATTAGGCAAGACTGTCAAACTTTTTGTAAAGAATGCGAAATTAGCGTGTGCTGTAGCGATACCCACTTTCAGAATGCTAGTTGACAGAAATATGTGATGAATGAGAAAAAAAGGTAAAAGACATCAAGTCGATGTATATCACCCTGGAGAAAGGTAATTTTTGCATTACTACTAGCCACAGTCACGGACACGAAGGTAAAAAAGGCAAATTGTAGATTCTGCACAAGTGGAAGTGCACATGTTTTAAGTTTCAGCTACTCCATTTTCCTTGTTTCGCATGCGATGTAGGTATGTTCTATTTCTCGAATTAATCCTATTGATCTTGTCAGGAAGGAGTATACTTACGACTCATATCAGCATCATTTGGACGTCAATTTTATCCTTTTAGAGATCAAAACTACTAGCCACCATCGGAATTTGAAGTTGACAATCAATACTAGTCAGTCCTAAAACAAAGGCAGACCTGAGGCCATTGCGGACTGCAAGAATTAGAATCAGATGATAGTAGATACCTTGATGCACCACGTCAATGTAGCACCTGTTCACAACCCGGTCACACGGCACCCAATTGTCGTTTTACTAGATATTCTAATCGTTAAGATTGTAGGGTTTATGTCATTGTAAATAGAGTAAGTACTCTTTATTTATTTTACAATTTAAACGTATTTGTGTGTAATAATTTAAAAAGTACTGTTTATATTCCTAAAAACTAAATTTAGTAATTTAATAAAATTTAAAGGTTTCGCCTTCCCTCGTGTACGGGGTTTGCTATTTAATAAAACAAATACATTTTTAGTTTTTGAATTTTAATTTTTAGGATTTAGGATTTAGTTATTACGGTTTAGGGTTTTAAGGGTTTAGTTATTAGTTATTAGTTTTAGGGTTTAGGATTTAGTTTGTTTAGGGTTAGGGTTTTAAGGGTTTAGTCTAAATTTATTGGGTTTAGGCTTTAGGGTTTTAAGTGTTAGTTATTAGTAATTTAGGATTTAGGGTTTATATTTTAGGGTTGAAGGGTTAGGGTTTAATTATCAATTTTGAGGATTTAAGGTTTATACTTAGGCTTTTGGTTAGCGATTATTCAATCATTAATAATTTGTATATTTTGTTTGTATGAAAGTAATTTTTGATTGTATGATAATTTATGGGTAATATTTGTTACTAATATTTTGGGCTGTAATTATTATTGATATTTTGTCTATTCTTTATATGTGTAAGTGCGAGTTCATATAGAATCTGACCATATGAACGTGAGCACCTCAGCCCCTATTAGGGTCCTATAGATGATTCTGTTTTACGCCTTTAGCTATAGCATAGATCTGCAGTAATTTTTTACGGTGTAGGGCGTTGAAATCGAGATGAAGAAGTGCGATAAACATTTTTGGCAGTTCGTGAAGAATATTGATTCCCGAATTTTTCACTTTTATAGACGTTGTCAGATTTGGAGGAGTTTACCGTGTATGTTCGTTCAATTTGGATTACGACCTTATTAATGCATTAATCAAGTGGTGGAGACAGGAAACCCATACGTTTCATCTTCCTATTTCTATTGGTGAGGCCACCATCACCTTACAAGACGTTGAGGTGTCGTGGGACTTGCGCGTGAACGGTTTACCTGTCACATTAGTCCACCGTTCGCAAAGCTTGCCACAGTGACAGCAACAGGTTTATGATTTGTTGAGATTTTGGCGAGCAGAAAATAAATTTAAGGATACTAGGATGAAGCTAGTTGGCTTGTGCGAGCACGTAGAGAATAATCCCCTACCACCTGATGCTCCTGTTCAGACAGTTCAACAGTATGCCCGCATATATATATTGATGTTACTTGATGGGCAGTTATTTACAGATACGTGTGGAAATATCATATATACCACATTGCTAGATATGTTGGTTGATTTGGAAGCATTGGGGCAGTATAGTTAGGAGCGTGCCATGCTCGCCTGCTTGTACAGGCGTATGTGCCATGCATTGCTTACTAGCATTAGGATGACAGCAAGACCATATATGCTACTTCAGGTAAAAAAAAAATTAATACTTACCTCATAAAATAAAATATTATCAATCGGTTAAATTATTTACATCCTAATAACTTAATTGTCTTATTTTAACAGCTTTAGGGCGTGGGAGCAGTTCCTGACCATTCGATCTCAGATCACCCAGGCACGACCACTAGGTGATTACCCTAGGGGAGGTAGTTGGGTGACTCAGCGAACTACCCAAAACGTGCCTCAGCAGTGTAGCGAGTTATTATAGAGATCAGCTATCACTATTGCAGGTCGATCAAGATAGTTTGACTTTTATATTTTTCAAAGATTACCTATACGATAATATAATTTCTTATCTATCAATGACGGTTGGAGTTTTATTATAGTTCATATAAATGCCATACACGGACAATATACTGGCATCTCTACTCCAGTATTGCACAACAAGGTGCACATATTTGGAGGTCGAGAGTCCCACTCATATTTTGGTACATCGTTGAATTTCATTTCTCAGATTGTGTCATGAGATAGTTCGGAATACGTCAACATATTCTGGAAGAGGTCAACACAGATCTTGGTAAATTACATTCACTTAGACTATCGGGACATGGAGGACATGATTGGAATTATTATCTTAGATCCTGGATCGATTACTAGCATTTACGTGCAGGCTCAGTTATTATAGGCGAGATTACGAAATACATTCTGACCGTCGACCGAGTATCTATGTTGGTATTATCGCCATACGATCTTATATATTCCTCCTCCTATCCGTCATACTCAGCATGATAGCCTTCAGAGTATTTCCAGCCAGCACGAGTACATGGTAAAGATAATATATCTTTAATATTCTACCTTTATATTATAAATCATGTGAGTGAATTACTAACAATTTGTATATATGTGATTTACAGATGAGCAGTATGCAGAGAATTAGGGATGCATCAGCGACCCGCCTCTTTCATATTGACTCGGATGATATTTCTCATCCTATTTTGACAACGATCAGGGACGAGGACATTTGGGTCCATGTAGTATTTAGGGTGTTCAAATCGTATGCTTTTGGATCCGGATCCACGATAACACAGTAGTGCCTCTACATCGCACACTCATTAGTATCAGAGGCCAATAAGACACGTCCCTATCTAGGCTAGCGCCTCGTCTAGTGGACAACGACGTCGTCACCGACATGGACTTCATGATGAAGCCGCACACCAGGAGCAAGTTACTCCTACTGGATACCACACTTATACAATGTCGTATAGTAGTGCATAGATCCTGCCTTCGGAGAGCACAACCGGTGTGTACGATCCGTAATACTTTATGACTATGCATGCGGGTGGTACTTCTGTTACTAGGCACTAAACACATTCGACTTCACTTTTTGCTGGATCTGAGCTACACCCTATATTCTAGTTTCTTAGTGGTGATATCGGTGGATTTCATGATGGAGGCGCGTCCACATATTTCATCCCGAGTCCTTATTCACACATGCTTGCCTCAAGTCCATCCATCTCTACCATGGTCCATCATCATATTCAAGATACTCATGTTGCTGAAGAATCAGTGATGATGAGACTGATGAAGGTGAACCGTTAGCACATCCTAAGGTGCGTGCTCGACGCGCGATGAGGAGGTCTAGAAGATTTTTCTACTTATTGACACCTCGAGACCCAAATCAACAGCAATTTCGTGGGCGTTAGGGGCATTTGATAATTTTTATACTTGTAAATTTGAATTTTTTTACACAATTTAATAAGCAATTGTAAATTTGATAAATTATTATTTATAAAGTATTTTACCATTTTATTCCTACAAAAACTAATTTTCATATAATTTTTAAAGCAATCACATCTAAACTCGACAAATATCAAAAATTAAGAAAATACTAAAAATGCATATTATGGTATATTGTTATCAAATTTTTGTCAGAAAAAACCCTTGTGTGTCAAAATGTAATTCACCCCAGAATTTGTCTAAAAACACATAAATTAGGATTTAAGAACCAAAATAAAGTTAAAAAATAATTACATACCAAAATAATGGTTTTGCCCCCAACACGTGTGTCATGGAAAAAATATTTTTGAACCCCAAAAAATTATCATATATTGAGAATATGCCTATAAATATGAAATCTAAATTTAGGATTAAAAATACCATTTTGTCCTTTGATTCACATTATAGACGACAAAAAATAGCGTTGCGTTTTGCCTTAAAAAAATTACAAAAATTTAAAAATTCATACAGGGATGTAAAATCGAAAATAAAAAAATTGTGAAAAAATATATTTATGTTCTAAAATTTTCATTTTCCACCTATAACTGTACATTCGCTGTTTTTACCTTAAAATAGATTTTGACATAAAAAAATATAAAATGAGTGGCCAATTTTTAGTATTAGCAATACCCTTACAATGTCTACAATTCATTATTTAAATAAAAAATTCTACAAGCTCAAACACAATCCTTGTATATTACATATACGATTTGAACTACCTCAATTATTTTGGACAATAAAACCTACAAATTTACCAAAAACACTAACTTTCAAACTCCAAAAACCCTAAATCCAAAAACCAAAACTCTAACCCTAACCCTAATCCAAAACCCAAACACGACCACCAAAAAAAAAAAAAATCATGCCCCGCATTTGGGAAACGCGGAACAAGCGCTGCATTTCCCAAACACAGCGCTTCAATAATTTAAAAAAAAAAAAGTCAACGCCGCGTTTCCCAAGTGCGGCGCTATTAGATTTCCAAATCCTTCATCTAACATCCATAGTTGCCGAATTTTTTTTTTTCCAAACAATATTTTGACAAATTTGCTGACAAATGCGCTGGTGGCCTTGGCTTTGAATTAGGCAACATTCCCGTCCTCATAAACTTTTTCTTAAAAGGACAAAACAAAAAAAAAGAAAAAGAAATCCATCAAGCTGTCAGCATAACCTCTCATCGTACTGTTGTGGCAGTCAACCCAATAGCCCGAAAAACTATGCAAGACAAAAGCAAAAATCCCTATGACGCAAAACAGAAGAATGAGAAAATTATGCACACATGTACAATACCAACATTTACCTGAGTTTGTTCCGTACTACTTTATTTTTAATAATTGATATCATTTGTAGGGTTCAAGTGTTTGATTTTGTTCCAATTACCATCTTTCTCCAACCTTATTACCTAAAAGCACATAGAGAGAAGGTTGGGAACTGAAAAAGAAGGCTTAGGGAAAGGCAATTGGGAGAGTAAGGATAGAGGTCAGAGGTTAAGAAAAGTCGACAGAAGTTGATAGTTTGGAGGAAGAAATTGGAGAAAATATTGAACCTATTTTTTAGGTTTAATTTGGATTTAAGAATTTTATCAGGGTTATTATAGCGAATTAACACTAGTGAGGGAGGTAACTATTATTTTTTTGAACTGAGGAGAGCATCCCTAGTGAGGGAGGTTAATATTATTTTTTTGAACTGAGGAAAGCATCTTGCAATTATAATAAATCTCACAGGAGATATGAGAATTTATCCCGATATCATTATGAGCTATTGAAGCTTGGGACACGGTTAAAGGAACAAATGTTCTTGCATGTGTAAAATTCTTGAAGATTGGAGGACCAACATATTTGAGGGAGATATTTTAGCTGGGCATCATTATGAGGGTCAAACAATTGGATATGTTAGTTTGGCTTGGGACGTCAAGTGAATAAAACGTAATTCACTGTGGTCGATAAGAAAAGTTCTTCTCCTCTCCACGCGAAGGATTATTACGAGGCTGAATACATTTAGCATCTTTTGCTGCTACTGAAACAATCTTCTTATCCTAATTTTTGTTTTCTTGTTTGTAATAACTGAGAATGGGACTCAACAGTTATGCGAAATTATTGAGACTCAAACTTTACACTATTGATTAGAACTTCGAACAATAACGTAATAATATTTACTATTTTCAAACAAATGAGATCTCAAAAAATATTAAAAAAATATCAGTACCCTCACCTACAGTAGAATTTATGCCACATACAACAACTGTTCCAGACTTATAATTCAACAACCAGAATTCATAAAAACTACAGTAAATAGCAGTCTATATCTCAAATCCTGTTTATAGGCAAAAAGGTAGTACTTCTCTGTCAAGTAAATATTGACACAAAATCTGTATTTTTGGGTCAGTTTTGCAATTTTATTACCTTCATACAAAAAGTAAACTTAATATACTATATAACTTCTAATAATGATTTTTTATCTTTCAGAAATATATCTTATTTGTGGGGTTTTGCAATGCCGTTGACGTATAATATAATTGTTAAGAAACCAAATCTCATATCGAGATTTTAAAGAATTCTAAATTGTGATTTTTCATATTGGGATTCTAAATAATTTCTAAATTAGTTAATGAAATTCATGAGTCATTTCATTTATTACCAATTAGTTTTAAGATAAAAATCCAAATTATTTATCAATCGTAATAAAAAAGTTCTCAATAATAACCCCCAAGTTATTAAAAAGTACAAAGTCATATAAAAAAAGGTACAAAGTCATATATACTTAACTTAACTGTTGTTTGCATTGCGGTTAAAAAAAAAAAAATCTTAACTGTTCTATCATACTCATATGGTAACAAAACTATTCTATCCTACTCCTATGGTAACAAAAACTTTAAATTTTTTCTTTATTCTATCAATAAAAGGATGTTACAAAACTGTAAACTTTTTCCTTATTTTGCCAACAAATAATTCTGGACAAACGTCTTTACATCTTGAGTGGTTTCTTAAAATTGTGCCACTAGTAACCATATTTGACAAAAGTTATCGAACAAAGTGAGATTTCCTTAAACTAATATGCCCAAAATGTGAATTGCAAATCCCTCCACAGTTCTCCCTTCGACGCGTGTGATAGAGAACTAGGTCAAAGTTTTTGGTTTCTTTATGTCGTCAAGGATTTGAGCGACGCTTTTGATCACTTCTCACCAATGTCAAACGGGAGCCTGTTCCACGTTTCGTGCTTGGCCGAACGAAAACGAACTGTGAACTAAAGACATTCTACATGTGTCACTTGTTTAATTGGTTTTGTTACTGCAGAACCATTTGGACTGTGTCCATACTTTCACCGCCTTTTCTCCTTTTGATAGCGTCCCACGACCTTCCTCCACCACCACCCCCTCTTGGTAGCCTTTTATCCTCATCGCCATAGAGTGGCAGTCATCATCCAGTTTTCCTGTAACCTAATGATTTTGTGGAAAAAGAGTGAAAAGAAGTTTAGAACCTATATTCAATTCACCATAACAGGAATTTCTGTACCAATGTTGCTTTACGCTTTCGACTTTCATTTGGTAACTTTTTGCTCTTGTTGATTTTAATATGTTCCAACTTATTGTAATTACTGACTGTGTTAAATAAAATTGATAAAAATATCTGTGCCACCGATGCTTATTTGACTAATATCCGGCTAAAACTGTGTATATTTTTCGTCCATTTTAACCGTCTGTGGTTCAGCTGAATCTGTATTTGTTAAAAATTCAAAGAATCACATATAAGAATGTAAAATAATTCAAACTGAGAACTGATTAAAACAGCATTGCTGTAAAATAGGAGAGTGCAAGTACTTCTAAGATTTTATTCTTGTGGTTCATCCTTTTGAAAAACAATAAAAAAATGTTTCATGATTCCCGTAATAAAAAGACTGACTTGGATGCCTTTCACAGAGTTAATGTAACTTTATTCAAGTGTATTTGCTTCTTTTTCATGCAAAAGAGAACACCTAAATTTTTATGAGACAAACTTTAACAGTTATATCATGAGAATTTAGGTATGTACACAAAATTTTCTTTATGGTTATTGCTTACATAATCGGTTGCACAAAATATTGAAGAGGGCTCAACAAAACCCCCCAACCCAGGCACTGTAGAAATTTATCCTCGGCGCATACGTTGTCTACAATTCACCTCTTGGAAATTTAAATTTTAATTGTGTGGATGATTTACTCCCCAGAATTTTCTAGCAATCAATGGTCTGATTTCAAATGGCTAAGTTTATCTTTTTATGTTTGTTTTTGAGATATCTCTTATCATATTAGTTTAGTCATTAATTTAAAAAAAAACAATGAAATAGTTATTAAAAAATTATATCTTTTTATTGTCTTTTCTTTTGTGCCTTGGGAAACATATTTATTACATGGCGACTCCACATTTATTTTCTGAAACCTTAGTCTACACCTGTATGTAGGATATTCTTTTTTTTTTTTTTTTGGCAGAAGAGTTGCTATGTAGAAAAAAATTGTCTTTTTGGAAAATATTATCAGCTATTATTTTTTTGATTGCAAAATGTTTTTGGGTTCAAGTTTCTTGGCAGTGATTGCATTTTACTTGCATCCATAAGAAAAATAACAGTAGCGACTTAAAATCAGGACATTTGTTACTAAAAGTTTTGAGGCCAAATTTGTCTGCAAAATAAAAAATTTATTCATCAAAGATATATTGTAGATAAAATGAACAGAAGAGGTAAATTACTATTAATCTCTAATTACAAAGGGGTAAACTGTATTTAACCCGTAATTTAATTGGTTAAATTGATTTCTCATTGGGATATAAAGATTAATGAACCACATCATTGTCGACCAAACTATACCTTTCTCAATAAAAGTGTTTCCAAAAAGGTACAAAATTGTTTCCGTTAATGCTTGTAGCATTTTCTCACATTCTCAGTTTAGTATGTTTAAAGGTATATTTTGCTAAATGTATCTCAATTTGCTTAAAATAAAGCCTCCTTTAACCAACAAAAAAAAAATTTTTTTAACCAGTGATGACTGATAATGTTATCATTGCTCAGTGACTAACTGTAAAGCGTGCATGCCAATGCCATGCGTAAGAGTAGTATTTGACTCCGCCAATAGACTACTTTGCATTTAACTTTATCCAACGGTCAATTATTTGAGTCCAACATGCCAACGTCTACTCAAAATTTGCTCCGCCTTTGCCATCAGAGTCGTTCTAAATTGTAAAGTCACAGAAAAAAATAAAATCAATCACAGAGTAAGACGTGTCTATTTTGTACCACTTAGACGAGATGGGCATAAAACAAAAGACAGAATGTGAAGAGGGATTTTAAGAAGAACATTTTTTTATCTGGTGCGAGAGAATTTAGTTTTGATTTTTGTTAACTTTTGGATTTACAATAAAAGAGGTATTAGTTTGTACAGATGTGAAATTCCAAAAAGTATTATTAATTCGTCCTCACTTCGGATTGAAGTTTATTAATAGACTTATGCGTAGACATCTTTAAGTGTATCATCTATCCAGTCATGTCAATCGGGTTGATAGTGTTACCTCAATATTAAAGGTGTCAAATTTAATTCATACTTTAGGCTTTTTCTTAACAGATTTTATTTTTTGTAAAAATTGATTTTTGAAAAGTTGAAAATGATTGCTCCTAATTTTATTTTAAAAATCTAAAAGTGGGGCAAAATGTTAAAAATATCATATAATAAATTTTTCAAAACTAGAAGCTAAAACCAAATAAAAAAATTATTGAGAACAAACCCTCTATTCCATATGTATGGTGTCGTTGGTCCATATAGTAAATCAAAATATTTCCAAACGACTTTAACATTGATTGCATGGAAAGTATTCGTGCACCCATTCAAGGGATGATAGGAACATTAAAGCCATTATTTACTCTGAGAACAAGTACTGTCTTAAACTAGTCAATAAACTCAATAAACAAGTAGAAACTTTCCACAGCAAGGCCTAGAAGTTTCAATTTTAATATAGAAAACAAACAAGACGAATAATTATATGGCACTTTACACAGGAGCACCTAGAAGTTTCAATCTTCAATGCAAAGTATGAAATCAAGTTGGCTTGCTCCTGTGTCAAACTATCAAGCACAGGATCCAAGCAAGTTTTTCTAACACGCATGAAAGGCGCACTACAAACTAATACACAGTCACATACTTCAGTTCTGTCTTTTTCAAACATGGTCATTGGAATGTAATATAGAACTGAAAGCTAAATTTTTTATTTCCTTTAAATTTTTTATTTCCTTTCTGTTAGTGTGTACCAAATGAAATCTCTGTTTTGGTATGTAGAATATGTCTTATTTTTCAGGTAGAATGATTATTAAATTATTAAATCTAATGCATCGTAAGTACAAATAAAATACACGGAAGGAATTGACTCCAGTTGGATAATTACTTTTTTTTTCTGTAGAATGTGCTGTATACATGTTTTTTAATTATTTTTTATTATTTTTAAACACGTTTTATTTTACATATATTATGAACTAAAAGGTACTACTAGAAATATTTTTCTAAAATATTTTTAACGCAATGGAGCTACGAAATGATACAAGTAGTTTGTTGACAAGGAAATGAGAACGTCTAAGAAATGTGCATAAGGTGGAGTCGTTAGATCACACAAGATCGTAATGATTTTACTAGGTTGGGTTGATAGAACTTGCTATTGATTGGTTAATCTTGAGGGCCCATTTGAGGGCGTTTACAAGTTTTAAGCCGAAACTTTTGTCCTCTAAAAGTTTATCTTTAAATAAATTTTAGTAAAAAAAATAACATCAGTAAACAAAAAAAAAAAAACGTCCGACATACGGACATCTATTATACTTAGGATTTAATCTTAATACCTTTTGATTTTTATAAAAATTTATTTGGAAAAAGTTGAAAATAAGTTATTTCTGATTTTAACTTAAAAATTTTAGAAAGTAAAATAAAAAAAGAAATTAAGAACGTTACAAAATAAATTTTTTAAAAATCAAAAGTCAAAATAAAAAAAAAATTATTTAGAACATACCCTTAATATTAATTCCGTACAATTTATGACACAAACACATTTTTCCCTATTACTTTTTGTAACTATTAATTGAAGCAAAAGCCTAAAGGTGCTGATTGGGGCCCAAAGACAAGACACTTGCTGACCAGGTCTAAGTTGTAAAATCTTGATACAAAGAACCACTTTGTCATTTTATCAATTAGTAGCATATAATAATACGAATTGCTATTCATTATTAGCATATAATAGTTTTAACAAATATCTAGCCGAAGTAACAAGACTCGAGGCCCATACAAATGAGTGCTTTCCTTCCTACCCTGCTCCAATTCTTGCAATATTCAAACTCAATCTTAGGAAAGAAAAAACCTTCAGCCTCTTGCATGATGATGTAGGACCAAATCGATTAAATTAAGTGCAACTTGTTATAAGCATATAAAGTTATTAGAAGCACAAGGAGCTAAAATTGGTTAAGTATTACTGATACATATCAGTAACATATTGATCCCAGTTTAATTACTCTGACTACTTTAATAGGTGATTTAAAATATTTTAAAAGGAAAAAAAGAAGAAGAAAAATGAAGGCGTAAATAATATGTAGCATCCTCAAGTGATGTACTAAAGGACGTCACACACAAGGAGTTGTGGTATTCTGTCACGCCCCGAACCCAAGGCGTGGCACTCGCCGTGCCCTAGACTACGCTAGAACACAAGGCCACATCCAAAACATATATTACTAGAGCAAGTTAAAGCTTAAAAGGGAAGAGCAATCATAGCCAAATGATCTATTTCATTCATTCAAAATATGAGTATCCATAATACATTCATTTCTTCCATAACAAAAGAATTGGATTGCTACAAGTGTACCCTAGCATAAACAAAAGAATAGGGCTATACATTCATAGAACAAAAGAACCCTTTACAAAATATACCCTATCACCAAAAGCTTCCAACCTAAACCTAACTCAAAAGGTCCAAGAGTCGGTCCAGTCTTTCCTCAACAAAAGTCTCCTCCGCTGCGATACAAAATAAGTAGTGAGTGACGTGTCACCCAATAAGTAGTAAAGAATCACCTTGAGACTTGAGACGGTTATACATATACAATTTCATGTAACAATTAACATTAAAAGACTTGATGTATAAAATACGAGGTAAGGTACATTCATTTCACAAACATATATATCAAATATCAAACATTTCTAACGAGCTCAAGTAGGAAACCGACTAATGACCCTGGATATCCAGTTGTTAACTATAACCTCGGTTAACACGGTCGATTACTGACTCTACCCGGTCAGCCCGGTCAAACAAAGCTAACTATCCCCGAGTTAGCACGGTCAAAAATCATACATCAAACATCAATTTAAGAAACTAGTCCCGTCATAGGTCATTTCACTCAAGAGCTCATTCCAAACGTTAATTTATCAAACACATAACCTCGTATGAATATTTCATATAACAAAGCGTAAAATAGCCCAACTCAAGCCAAAGAAACAATAATTAACAATTTAGAGTATTAGCACTAGTCAGAGCTCGTTTTGAATAAGCAAGGGATTCATAAACTACTTACCTCAATCCTGCCTTAATTCAAATAGTCAGGAGTATGGATAGCCGCCTTCCTCGCCTAATAACACAAAAAACACTCAATTATAGATCTATTCTAACATTAATTCTAGAGCAAAACATAATCTAAGGCCTTACACGGAAACTGAACGGAGCACTAGAAAAAGGAAAACAGAACTAAACGATCCGCGCCCAAGGCCGGAAGCTCACCCGCGGACTCAGCAGAAGCCGAGCCATGGTTAGGCCTCGGATGAGCCGCGGCCGCGGCTCGGCATCAGCGGGCTTGGCCGTGGCATGGACAATGCCGCGGCCACGAACAGACTCAAAACCAACAGAAGCATCCGTGCCGCGAGTAGGCTGGGATGAGTCGTGGCCCGGCCCACGGCTCGACATCCGCAAGCCTGGCCGCGGCGCGGACAACGTCGTGGCCACGGGCAGACACGACTCCACCGAGCCGCGGGGGCTCTGGCCCCAACCGCGACCGCGGCTGGCCTTCATCGGCCAGCGGCCCGACCCCTATGACACCACAACACGGCCAACATCCTCCAACTTCAACCAAACACTTCCAAAGCCCAACCAACAACCAAAGCAACTTCAAAATAGCAAAACTTGACAAGATAAAGCAAGAAAAAACACATAGAACCCAAACATTCATCCAAGATAATCTAAACTATAATCATACTAAAGTCCTTCTTAATCCCACTATCATATCACTCATCTTCTATCATTACACTCACAACAACACAAAGCATAATTTCAACAAAACACAAGAGCCTTACAATTTATGCCTATCAAATATCACCTTCTCATTCAATGTAATCTACTCAAGAAAGAAGAAATAGCACATAGGAAATTTACCTTGGGTGAAAGATTGGGTAGATGAGACTACACTTCCTCCCCTTGATCCCCTACTAGAAGAAGGCTCTTCAACCCCACCTTAAAGAAGAATTAAAGAGACAAGAGAAAAGGTTTAGAGCTAATGGAAGTTGGAGGAGAAGAGAGAGAGAAGAAATTGGAAGAACAAATGCCCTAAGCTTATTTGGGCAAAATTAGAGTTTAGAAAATTTGCCTTTAAGTCCTCCTACTTAAGAAAATAAAACTCCACCCCAAAACATCAAGTTACAAGGATACCCTCTAAAGGTCCCTAATATTACATATTCAATACTAGTTGGGCTCAGGCTGTGCAAGGCACAGCCCAGTTGAAGGCCGAAAAACTATGTTAATTGTATGATAATGAGCAGTCAGCTTACTGTGAATTGAGGGCAGTAAGGTAGACTGAGGAAGAATTATGCGCAGCATGCTAGAGTCTTGAGCTTTTGACGGTTTATTTTGGTGGAATTTGAATTGTAGAAATAATCTTAGATGGTTGCTTGAACCCATAAGCCTATTTATATGTTTATTTATCTTCGTCAAAGTCACTATGCTTGCTTGTTCTTTCAAGAAGTTCGACTTTAGAGGTTTTGGTTATTTTTAACAGTTAGCTGGGTTCAACTTTTTATACAAGATTTTTGTTGTAGGTTTCTGCAAGTTTTCTGGTTATTTACTTGTAAGGGTTGATCGTGTGGTCCTTTCTAACCGGTTGAATAAAAAGCTCTTCCTGGCCTCCATTTGAAGATTCATAACATATGGTGTTCAAGTGTAAAGCGTGTATCAGCTACGATCAGTTGCTTCAAGCAAGAGGAAACCAGGATAGCTGAGGTTCTGACCAATTTACTGGCACCACAGTCCTGGTTTTCTTTTGGGTTGCCTTAGAAAGGGTATGTTTAAGCCGTTTTAGCCGAATGCTAATCTTAGTTAGGAACACCTATCCAAGAAAGGGTTAATCTCCACGCGACGTCGAAATGGCTTGTCCGTTTTAGCCGAATGCTAATCTTAGTCGGTGAGTCTTGCCCAAAGAGTCATAAATGCCTAAAAAGTACCAAAACCGACTACAGAATGCGGGTATGGAAGTTTGATAGCTAAACCATTCTCAAATCTGTTTTTCATAACATGCTTAGGATACAAGTAAAAAAATTAATTTGGAATATATAATTAATAAGTAGTTGTCCTTGAATTATAAATGCAAATGAGCAAATATTCAATCAAATACCTGCAAATCTTGTTTTGTCCAATCTCATAATATGTAATAAAATACTCATAGGATAATCACAATAAGTCCAGCAGAAAAGGATTCATGACATTATTTATTATGAAAATAAAGCTTCGAAGTGAAGAATTAGTTTGATGCGTTATGGCGACGTCTTTTAGATGGGCTTGGTTCCGCAGCAAATTGTGCTTTTGTCTGAGTTGCTGATGATGATGGCTGTTGTGTGACAATTGGCTTAGAAGATACGGTAACTTGTGGAAGAAGCTCAACTGGATCTTTGTTTGTTGTTGCAGGCAATATGTCCATGAATTCTTCAGCTACATAAGCTTTGACAACAGTGTATCTAGTATCCCTTAAGCCTGCTTGGGTCTCTATGTCATAATGGCGCACAAAACAAAGAATTGTGTGGTTCTCAATAGAAGTTGCGAGCTCAGTTGCAAGTGAAATCTCCTGTATTTTGAAAGGCAAAATTTAATATGTAAAGACAATAAGCAAATTTATTTTATGATTTGGAGTCAACTTAAATCGTAAATAATCATAATTGAATGGCCCAAGACAGAAGGCTTAAATAGGCATCAATTACTGCAAATTTGCAAGGAGAATATAATCCATTACTGCAACTTCCATGATTAACGGAGAAATTCACATGCCAAATTCAACATTAGAAAAGAAAGAAAAAATTTGTAATAAGGTTACGAAAAGGGGAGATCAACAATGCTTTTTAACAGACTGATGAAACTTTAAGAAAGTTTGGCTCACAAAGTTTACAAATATTCAGCTTATTTACGGAAGAGAAACAGTAGGTCCACAATATTAATCATTGATTGTTCAATCACAAAAAAAAAAGCTGCATGGACATAGACAATATAGTAAAATTGGGAGGTCACAAGCAACCAGGACAGGGAGAAACATACAATATTAAAACATATTTAATAAAATTGATCCTAATATCCAGATGCAGCTAATCATTTTAAGTATTTCACTCACCATGAATCCCCTATAAGAATTAAAGAATGAAAGAACCTCAAAGACTGGATAGTGTCACAAAAATTAATTCAAAAAATTGTAACACCAGCTATTTCAAAAATCAGCATTTATATTGAAGGAGCTACGCCTAAAATTGCAAGATAATAAGCTACAAGTTAAACTAAATCCATTTTTGCAGCAAAATCAAGAAAGTTATGAAGCATGCTCCTTTTATTGCTACTTGAATAAAAAATCACATCAACCAAAAACATTCTTATACAACTATATACAATATGCTTAAACTAAGCACAAGTTTTTAGCAAGCTTGCAGGCACTAACATTTCTAAATTAAAAAAAAAAAAATCCTGTGCTTGGGCAGTTGAAAACACGAGACCTACTATACTATATAGTAACCATGGTGATGATGATGCACTTGACATACAAAGATGCTAAATATAAGTAACTATCAGTGAAGTTACTGTCCAAAGTAGCTATCAGCGTAGGAAGACTTCATGAAAAGCCTATGTCAATTGTGGTGCTGGAGGTATAAAAGTGTAACTACAAATTTGCCATTTCTGAAAGTTCACAAAATGAAAATCGTCTATTTACTATTTAGATTATTGCAGTAAAAAACACAGCGATTTAGTATTTAAAGCATTCTTCATTTGATGTCTCCATAAAACCCATTTGCTACCTCAAAGGAAAAAAGAATATTTAAGTCGATCACCTTAAATTTGATTTCAAATTTAGAAATTCTTTAATGAATCTCATGCTCTATTTCAAACACTTTTGTTCCACTAAATCCTTAACCCAAACCCCCCCCTCTCCCCAATTTTTCTTAGTGCCAAGTGTCATCTTTTGTAGAGTTATTCTTCCTAAGTGCATGCCTAGACTTAATACTAAACGGAGCTGAAAAGTTACAGGTCAAAGCTGATACCGACAAATATATTATTATCGAAAGGAACACGTCTTCGAAATTTGGGAGACATCATAAAGGCATCAATGCAGGAATTACATACAGCATAAGCTAAAGGGAAAAAAAGATTAATACAGGAAAAACATAAGCATAAATTTTTCTGAACTTCAACAGACATCATAACAGGCAAAACAAGAAGGAGATTAATTTTTTTATAGAAGAAGAAGATGCCAAGCAGCACATAAGCAATTGAAGGCCAAAAATGTTGAGATTCGAACAAACAAAAAAAACATTATAACATGACCAACTGCTGTTTCCTGAGAATATTGTAAGAAATGCAAACTTGTTTAACAGAAAGTACCATTGTCAAACCACAGTTCATGTTCTATTCAAAGTAGGCAACAAGAACATACCACATATAGTATATTTAAGTCAACCCCATATCCTATAACATAACAGCACTTCCAAAGATTCATTAAGTTGTACAACGTCGAACAGCCTAATATTTTTCACTTACTTGGTCATCAGCTTCCTTTAGTTCACGACCAGTGTATGGTATGAGCTTTTCTGCGTCCATCCCTAAAATTACAGCATTCATGGATCCAGTTCCATCATCTATCACAATTGCAATGCGGCCCCTGTTTCATAAATTTGTTATAGTAAGACCATGTAGCTGTCCCACAATCATCATAAATCTTGTATACCATCATCAACAAACTTATATTTCCCTTCCTATTGCAGTTGTATCCACTTAAGATGTAATTGCGCTTCGTGCAAATATAAATTGCAATTGTAAAAGCCTATTTTTGACAGTTGTGATCTCAATGAGATTTCAACCTTTATTATTATACTAATACTTCAGAACAAACACACATAATAAAATATATGTTCAAAATTGCAATCATTCCAACTTTATCACTAAAATGCAACAGTAAGAATATGCAATTTCATTGATAGTAGCACACAATCTAAGATAGGTTATTAACAATTTAACGTGCAATATGTATGAGTTGAGCATTTTTTTTTTCTGATAAAAGGAGAAAAATTTAAGATAGCCAAAAATTGCAACCAAATATTTAAGAATTTGCAAGGGGAAAAGATATTTTAAAACTAAAGAAGACATCTTAGAACTTGACAAATCCAAAGGAGAAAAAAACCAAAACTAAGGAACGAAAATTCCTCATTAGGCATCCACAATGTTGAAAAAAATTGACCTGCCATGGTGTCGTAATTATATGTTTCAATTACCTAGCTTCCACTTGTGTTTCTTCTTTACACGCCGGACATGTAATAGTCCACTCAATATCAGCATGGATAGATTTTTGGCACTTCATACATGCTGTATACCAGAATCTTTGCTGGCCTGCAGTTAATTTTGGTTTGCCTCTTATCCATGCTGTTTTGACCTATAACAATTTTGGCATTAGATTTTACGTTGTTTACATGTATATTTTAATAGGCTGTAAAAATGTTTTAATTAATAGTTAGATGAAAAATCATACATTTCTTAGTGTTGCCAGTGCTTGTTCAATGCTAATTATGTCTTCTTCTTCTGGAACTGGTAGCAATCTGTTGGAGTCTTTGTATGCTATTTGATCAATCAGTTGCTTAACCTCTTCTTGATTAGTATTGTACCTACAAATGTAAGCAATATATAAAATTAAAATATCTATTGAATTTGGGAGAGAAAAAGTTAATATTGGTAGAATTATCTGACCAGTCCTTCAAATGGATTAGCTTCTGGGGTTGGTGGATTTATTAACATGGAAGTCGCAATCTTTGTTGTTAGGGATAGATCTGCGAATAAATAGTAAAGTTATAATAGCTGAAATTTATTTACTTTTCATGTGCAAATGGATTTTTCATGAAATATACAGCTGGATGTTACTTACAGTTAAAAGTTGAGACCTTTACCCTCATGGCAATAAGAATATCAGCATTACCTAAATTGTTGGCTAACATATTTCCCTCATTTTCCACGAAATCATTCCACAAAGTAAGAAGCATCGGTTTTTTCCTTTGAAATAAAAGTGTTAGTATTAATATATTGTATATTTGTAAGAGGATTAATAAATTACTTTTATTTGACTTACTCTTCATTGATAATCACAATGTCTCTAGTTGTGGAATTCGGAGCTTGTTCTTTTGGAGGAAAAACATGGATGACAACTCCCTGCACATCTTTATTTTGTAGCATATTGAAAGTGTGGTTAGTGTATAATTAGTTATCTTCAAATGAATAATAGATGAGGTTTAATTTTTTAAGTAAACTTACTTAAAAGTTTTTCAGTATCAGCTAGTTTGTATAGCTCACTGAATTTTGCAAGTTGGAAAGCACATGGGAAGTGCTGGTGGGTTGGGTTCTTCATGTTCTTCAACCAAAGTGGAGTTGTTGATGGTCCATGAATATTCATATTCACTAACCCTGTACTTTGGGTCTTGCTGGCGCACGATTGCATTAGAGATGTAGTACCTCTTGAATGGTTGCAGTAGTGTAGCAAAATACCGGATGTCATTTCCATAAGATGACTGCTGACACTTTGATTCCCTGTTCATGAACAATTTGTTAATGTATCAGACAACAATCATCAGCCCACATTTCTAAAATAGAGCAGAACTTCTTTCTAATATTACAAAGATGTAATAAGTCATCCATAAGTATAAATTCAAAGTCTCACTATCAAATTATTCACCATGGAAAAACAGATTTTTCATAACTAACATAAACCTCAAATAGGGACTACCTTTAAAAATTTTGCTAAGATACATTTAATGGGTAATTAAATAACGACAAAATCAAAGTATATCTAAGATTGAGCCAAAATAGAATGTGGCTGGAAATTACTCAAGAAAACTGAACAAATGCAAGTGGCATCCACATTCACGTTGGATATGGGTATGCATATTGGATGATAAAAGTTTTTTTGGCATAATTAACAGGTAGTAAGAATATTTGCTTGCCTAGGAATTTGTGAATATGATGCGCTTATATTTTGTAGGAGAGGTACCACGGCTGTATAGGGCATTTCCAGTCTCTACTACCTGCAACAGAACTGTTCATTCCTCTCATATTTGGACGAACCTCAAGCAATGGAAAGGTATCGCCTTGGCATTTTTACCTGTATGTTTTATAAAGAAAAATTCGGTTAATATTTAACATAGAATACACAAATAAAAACTTTTATGAAAAAGTATAATGTGAATAGAGGAGCAATAGGTTATATACTTGTTTGCAAGTTAAGCAGTTCTTAGAACTACTCTATAAACAATATTTTGAATGTATGACCAGAATTTCAATAAGACTCAAATGATCTAAATTTTTATTGATTTGGTAATCCTTCTTTCATACAAAATTGTCCAAATTCATTGATATAAGTCATGTTTTCAATGATAAGAACTTTTATCACTTTATCTGAGTTAGATAAACTCACTGTTGAAAAACCAAGAGTAGCTACATATGCAGAAATTTTCCTGCTGTTGTCATTAATTTAGGCACTAACCAAGAGTCATTCAAGTTAATTGTACAGCCTGAAGGACAGATGACAAAGAAAGAAAAGAGTGCATCTACAGTCACTACCTTACTACTTGTGAGGAGCCAGTATGGTAAACATCTAATATGCACTTAAGTTGTGATCCAAAGTTTGGATCACAAGTTCCAAGAATGGTAATTAAAATAAACAAGTAAATGGAATTCATTTGTAGTCAATTTAGTGGCCACTAAAGTAGATTTTGAAGATAAGCAAAAGTTTTGGGCTATTACACTTAGCAAACTATTTTGGATATAATTTTAATATTTAGACAAAAAGTTGAATGTTAGTTGATTTTTTAAAACCAATCATTCCAAATGTATACAAAACTCATTAATCTACAACTACAGCAACTGAAAGAATTACTCCAAACTCTGAAGATTCAAGGTATCTAGTATTTGACTTGTCAACTAATCAAACAAATAAGAAGCCTTACCGACATGTGGATGTCAATTTCAGATTACAAAGGCTTTCAGAATTCTTTTTCCCAATCATTAGTTATGGACATACAGAAGTCGGCAACTTCCAATTCAAGACATTGGGTTCAAATTATACATTTTGAGGATCCTTGAGATATCCAGTGCATAATTGTTAGAAAAGCCCTCAAACTTACATTATTATTATGCAATCTAAACCGTGTGACCTATCAAGAAAATCAAGAAAACACGTAATGGCAAAAGTATGAAGTTGACAGTGCTACAGAATCTCACAAGCTATTATGAAATTGCTAACATTTTAACAAATGGAAACAGATGTAATTGATGGTGTACAAATTTTCAACTGTATCACCGATTGAAATGCAAATTAGACATAGAATCCTAGGATGTAGAAGCAAATTTCAGTAAGATACAGTGTAACATCTAAGCTACTCTCTATTAGAATTTGAAGGTGTTTTCCATAATGTACTACCAGAGAGTTCCGATAATAATGTAGAACCATTAATTATTTCAATCCGGGTTAAGGCAAGTTCAACAAACACAGAAGGTCAATAACCTTCAACCCTGTAACTCAATCACAAATACAAGAAGAAGCTGACACATCAAATAATAAATGTCTTCAACTCATTCATGTATTCCTAAACAGCTTGAGAAGTTTATACACAGCTATTGAATATAGTAGGATTTTATCACAGGATTTGGCAGTAAGCTGAGCTTTCATAACTCCAATTTCATAGCGCTGAACTTGTTAAAGTTTTCATTGGGATCAACAGGTTAGCTGCTCGTTATAACAACATCATCGACAATTAAAACCAGAAAAAGGTAATTTAAACACTGAGTATAGCAAAAATTGCATTCTTGAGAAGATGAAAAGTAAAGTTGATGATTCATCACCCCAAGCTTGACAATTTAAAATGTTAACATACTGAATAGAAACATTTGACATCCTTGGTATGAAATTTGAAATAGTAAACTTTTTTTTCCCACTAAAAAAACTCATATTTCATTTATTGCTTCCATATTTTTACTTTTTCTCTATCCTTCAAGAGCATGGGCAATGTTCAGCCTGTTTCTTTGTTCACAGATACATCTTCGCATAACACATTTTTCATAGAGCCATCCCGACGTAACACATATTAATCAAAATTTAAAAACTGCATAAAAAGATTTCAGGCAAGGGTTTAGAAACCCAACTGCAAGCATCTAAATTCTAAGATTTAAATTTGGCCACAATAAAATATAATTTCATATTTCAGCCTATATAACTTGTATATAAACAAATCTCTCAGACAGTGACAAAAAGAAGTCATAAATTTTTGGACCAAAATCACAACCATTTGGGGCATAAAACAAGCCAAACACAAAAAAAGTACATGAACAAAATAGCAACGCAGTTAAATGCTCATGAAGCTCCCAACCCATAAGTCAATTGCATTTAACTTATTCCAGAAAATAATCAAAATATCGCATGATCAAACATAAAAACATAGAAAAATTTTCTAGAAAAATATATTATCATAGAAATATATATATTTATCGAGATTGCTAGGACAAAAAAGGAAGTTTGTAACAGCATGGAGGCGTAGTTTACCTGCAATGTGTAGAGAGCAGCCTAGAAAATATTGGTACTCTTCCTGGGAAAATAAAGAATGCAACCTAACATATATATACAAAAACAATGAATGAAAGAATTTAATGTAAGAAGCTGGAAAGTCTTTTACCCAAAAAAAAAATGAAAAATAATGATTAATATTTGCATAATGGGTGTAGCAATCAATTCCCATAAACAACCCCACTATCCTATTAACTTGCCAATGAACATAATTTATGGAGAGCTTGTGTAACCGTTAAATTTTGTGGAAAGCCAATAGCCTTCCTGTGGATAAACCAAAGTAGTAAAATCTCATCTTTAACTAACAAACACATAAGGCAGTTAAAACCAGTGGGTTTGAGTACCAAAAAAAAATTAGAAAAATAAAAATTGATTTAAATCTTTTATTCACTCAATAACAACAAGAAGAAGAACAACAATAGCAATAAAATGAAATTCAAAATAATCAGATTAAACCAAACCATTCTTTTTTCTATTATATGCTTTGCTAAATAGTTAAAGGACTGAAATAAATCTACCTATATTAAAAAAAGGGTCGTACCTGAGTTTCAAGTAGAGCCACGGGGATTTGTGGGGTGATCAATTGGTACAGACATGAAGATTTGCAGCAGGTGTTGCTGGATTTGCTTTGAGTGAACGGGTCAGGCTATGGGAATTTGAGGGGTGGACAGTAGGTGGCCATAGAGTTTTGCGCCGGCGGTAATTTCAAGTACAACAATGGGGATTTAAGAGGTGGACAGTAGATAGGGCCATGGAGATTTGTGGTGGTGGTGGTTTGGAAAAGAAACATAGAGGAGGGAAGATAAGGATTTGAGCGCTGGTTGTATTGGAGTTTCAGGAGAGAATTTGAGAAGGTGCAGCGATGCATAGAATTTTCGGCTGAGCAAACGTGCTCGATGACTGGGAAACGACGTCGGTTTTTTGGCCTTTCAACCTCACCAAAATGATGTCGTTGTTTTGATTTTTAAATTTTCAAAAATCAATTATTTAGTACAATTAAAATAAATTAAGAAGTCATAATTAGATACATGACTTAAAGAGTAACAAAAGAAGAGAAGCAAAGTAAAACAAAATATAGAACTTGTAAGTTGGAGATAATAGCAGTGAATAGAGCTCAATAGGAAATATCACACAACAATCAGCATCATAACAATTAAATTAACCACAATAAATATAGCTATCTAGAATAATAAAAGAATAGAGTTTGCAATAAATGAATGTTTGAGACGGTCCACAATTCAATCATAAATGAATATATGGACTGTAGCGCGTCCAAAAAGTATTGGATATACTTTAACTACTCTTATTTGGCACAATAAAAGGACACGAAAAATCTACCTCAAAACAGTTGAAGAAGAGATTTTAGGTAAGGCTAGGTCATATACATGGTTAAGAGTCTTTAAACATGTCCTTTTTGATAACATAGCTAGGCAAAATTTTTTTTACCATGTACTAAAGCAATATAAGTTGACTCTGTAGAAAAGAAAAACAAAAAAATAATGCTGCCACAAGTGGATCAAATTCCCAGAAAAGAAATATTTCTAAACAATTTATTATTTCCTAGGTTTATTTGGAAGAATGATTAAACATCATTTTAGTCCTATGAAGCAAGCATAATGTGATTTAAACCACCACTTACAGAGTACTTGTTGGAACCAAATTTGCCTCTCAAATACACTGAAAGTAAGCAGAGTAGATATATTCCAAAGATGAGTTCTGGTGTAGATGCAAAGGCAAAAACAGACAGTATGAGCTTCCAAATTTGAAATTTCTTGAAAATATCCTGCAAAAAGGATAAAAGCAAACTGTTAACAAAGGTACTGTAATTTCAAGATTTCAGATTAGTGATTAAAAACCTCTTGTTACAATAGCATTAAGCAAAGAAAACTATAAAACTAACAGTGGATTATAGGATTTATCCTCTCCTTCTGCATTAAAAATAAGGATTTGTACTTCTACTGAAACCATCAAAACATATCATTTTTTGTAACATATACATGGCACAACTCCATTCATATTCACAACCCTAGATTATCAATTCCTCTTTATGTCTCTGATTGTGTACAAGTGAAAGCAAAAAGTGAGTGTATTTGTGTATGTGTGAGCTGACAGAGTGAAAGAGCAAGAAAGTCACAAACTCACAAGCACATAAAGAATCCGCCGGGGGGGGGGGGTTTCTAAGCATGTGTTAACAACTATAACCATATACAAGCATGTCTGCCATATGAACGAAAGTAAATATAATTTAAAGAGTCTCCACTCACAAACAAAAAGTATTTACGCCCAACAATTAAAGATAAAAAGAAGCATTTCAAGTTTTCCAAGAAGTTTTATATGTTCACAATTCAAGGGTGACCCAGGGAGTGAATCAAAATTTTGCCATTTTAAGGGAATTTACTAACTGCAAGTTACCGTTTACTTAGAATATAAACACAGCTGCTAAGCTCACACATCCCCAAAATTTCGAAAAGGAAAAGATAGGATGAATGGATTTTCTTTAGTATAACCTACGATAAATCTGGTCAATTGGTGCGTTTCAAATCATTCCGTCATTCTATTTGCTAAGCCTTTTTTTGATGCCTTATGGTTTAGCAATTATGAAATTCATCTTTAGCAGTATTTAACCAAAACCAAATGGCCTTAACAAGTGAGGGACTATCTAACTCATTGTAGCATGTCCAAAGGTTTAGTTTATGTTAAATTTCCATGATGGATGTGGATGATCTCTATTACTAAATCTTAAATGAATCACGCTTATATAATTCTTATGTTTGCAGTGGCTTGAGAAATTATACTAAAGGAAATAAAGGAACTTTTATATGTTGGCCTATCAATGCGATTTTTCATCATTGACTAATCAGGATTGCTTTTTTGTTCTCGTGTAATTGCAAGATTATTAGGATGACATGCATACCATTTTGCAACATCCATTAGACCA
>CM045560.1:19851734-19895573 GCA_024721245.1 Mitragyna speciosa | reverse complement strand
TGATGATGGACCATGGTAGAGATGGATGGACTTGAGGCAAGCATGTGTGAATAAGGACTCGGGATGAAATATGTGGACGCGCCTCCATCATGAAATCCACCGATATCACCACTAAGAAACTAGAATATAGGGTGTAGCTCAGATCCAGCAAAAAGTGAAGTCGAATGTGTTTAGTGCCTAGTAACAGAAGTACCACCCGCATGCATAGTCATAAAGTATTACGGATCGTACACACCGGTTGTGCTCTCCGAAGGCAGGATCTATGCACTACTATACGACATTGTATAAGTGTGGTATCCAGTAGGAGTAACTTGCTCCTGGTGTGCGGCTTCATCATGAAGTCCATGCCGGTGACGACGTCGTTGTCCACTAGACGAGGCGCTAGCCTAGATAGGGACGTGTCTTATTGGCCTCTGATACTAATGAGTGTGCGATGTAGAGGCACTACTGTGTTATCGTGGATCCGGATCCAAAAGCATACGATTTGAACACCCTAAATACTACATGGACCCAAATGCCTCGTCCCTGATCGTTGTCAAAATAGGATGAGAAATATCATCCGAGTCAATATGAAAGAGGCGGGTCGCTGATGCATCCCTAATTCTCTGCATACTGCTCATCTGTAAATCACATATATACAAATTGTTAGTAATTCACTCACATGATTTATAATATAAAGGTAGAATATTAAAGATATATTATCTTTACCATGTACTCGTGCTGGCTGGAAATACTCTGAAGGCTATCATGCTGAGTATGACGGATAGGAGGAGGAATATATAAGATCGTATGGCGACAATACCAACATAGATACTCGGTCGACGGTCAGAATGTATTTGTAATCTCGCCTATAATAACTGAGCCTGCACGTAAATGCTAGTAATCGATCCAGGATCTAAGATAATAATTCCAATCATGTCCTCCATGTCCCGATAGTCCAAGTGAATGTAATTTACCAAGATCTGTGTTGACCTCTTCCAGAATATGTTGACGTATTCCGAACTATCTCATGACACAATCTGAGAAATGAAATTCAACGATGTACCAAAATATGAGTGGGACTCTCGACCTCCAAATATGTGCACTTGTTGTGCAATACTGGAGTAGAGATGCCAGTATATTGTCCGTGTATGGCATTTATATGAACTATAATAAAACTCCAACCGTCATTGATAGATAAGAAATTATATTATCGTATAGGTAATCTTTGAAAAATATAAAAGTCAAACTATCTGATCGACCTGCAATAGTGATAGCTGATCTCTATAATAACTCGCTACACGCTGAGGCACGTTTTGGGTAGTTCGCTGAGTCACCCAACTACCTCCCCTAGGGTAATCACCTAGTGGTCGTGCCTGGGTGATCTGAGATCGAATGGTCAGGAACTGCTCCCACGCCTAAAGCTGTTAAAATAAGACAATTAAGTTATTAGGATGTAAATAATTTAACCGATTGATAATATTTTATTTTATGAGGTAAGTATTAATTTTTTTTTTACCTGAAGTAGCATATATGGTCTTGCTGTCATCCTAATGCTAGTAAGCAATGCATGGCACATACGCCTGTACAAGCAGGCGAGCATGGCACGCTCCTAACTATACTGCCCCAATGCTTCCAAATCAACCAACATATCTAGCAATGTGGTATATATGATATTTCCACACGTATCTGTAAATAACTGCCCATCAAGTAACATCAATATATATATGCGGGCATACTGTTGAACTGTCTGAACAGGAGCATCAGGTGGTAGGGGATTATTCTCTACGTGCTCGCACAAGCCAACTAGCTTCATCCTAGTATCCTTAAATTTATTTTCTGCTCGCCAAAATCTCAACAAATCATAAACCTGTTGCTGTCACTGTGGCAAGCTTTGCGAACGGTGGACTAATGTGACAGGTAAACCGTTCACGCGCAAGTCCCACGACACCTCAACGTCTTGTAAGGTGATGGTGGCCTCACCAATAGAAATAGGAAGATGAAACGTATGGGTTTCCTGTCTCCACCACTTGATTAATGCATTAATAAGGTTGTAGTCCAACTTGAATGAACCTACACGGCAAACTCGTCTAAATCTGGCAATGTCCACAAAGTGAAGAATCCAGGGGTCAATATCCTTCACGAACTGTCAAAAATGTCTATTGCACCTCTTCACCTCAATCTCAATGCCCTTACCGTAAAAAATAGCTACAGATCTATGTTGTGGCTGAAGGCGTAAAACAAAATCTTCTATAGGACCCTGTATGGGGGCTGAGGTGCTCACGCTCATACGGGCAAGCTCCATATGAACTCGCATCTGCACATATAAAGAATGAACAAAATATTAGTAACAATTACAACCCAAAATATCAGTAATAAATACTACCCATAAATTATCGTACAATAAAAAATTGCTTTCGTACAAACAAAATATACAAATTATTAATGATTGAATAATCACTAACCAGAAGCCTAAGTATAAACCTTAAACCCTCAAAATTGGATAACTAAACCCTAACCCTTACAACCCTAAAATATAAACCCTAAATCCTAAATTACTAATAACTAACACTTAAAACCCTAAAGCCTAAACCCAATAAATTTAGACTAAACCCTTAAAACCCTAACCCTAAACAAACTAAATCCTAAACCCTAAAACTAATAACTAAACCCTTAAAACCCTAAACCGTAATAACTAAATCCTAAATCCTAAAAATTAAAATTCAAAAACTAAAAATGTATTTGTTTTATTAAATAGCAAACCCCGTACACGAGGGAAGGCGAAACCTTTAAATTTTATTAAATTACTAAATTTAGTTTTTAGGAATATAAACAGTATTTTTAAATTATTACACACAAATACGTTTAAATTGTAAAATAAATAAAGAGTACTTACTCTATTTACAATGACATAAACCCTACAATCTTAACGATTAGAATATCTAGTAAAACGACAATTGGGTGCCGTGTGACCGGGTTGTGAACAGGTGCTACATTGACGTGGTGCATCAAGGTATCTACTATCCATCTGATTCTAAATTCTTGCAGTCTGCAATGGCCTCGGTCTCCTTTGTTTTAGATGACCAGTATTGATTGTCAACTTCAAATCCGATTGTGGCCAGTAGTTTTGATCTCTAAGCGGATAAAATTGACGCCCAAATGATGCTTGATATAAGTCATAAGTATACTTTTTCCCGACAAGATCCGTAGGATTAATTCGGGAAATAGAACATGCCGACATCGCATGCGAACAAGGAAAATTGAGTAACTGAAACTTAAGACATGTGCACTCCCACTTGTGCAGAACTACGATTTGCCTTTTACCTCTTTCGTGTCCGTGACTGTGGCTAGTAGTAATGCAAAAAGTACCTTCTCTAGGGTCCTATACACCGACTTGATGTCTTTTACCTTTTTTCTCATTTACCACATATTTCTGCTAACTGCATTCTAGAAGTGAGTATCACACAGCACACGCTAACTTCGCATTCTTTACAAAAAGTTTGACAGTCTGGTGTAATGTAAAGTGAACGCATGTGGTGATAGGCAACAATCGAGCATCCCTAAATAGTTTGTTGAAACCCTCTGCCATATTTGTCAATGTGTGCCCCCAACGACTGCCATCGTCCTTGCATAAGGCCCACTGTTCGGGCCTAACATTTACGCCTGTTAGCCAATTGTATGTTTTTTCATTCAAATTTTGTATTTGTTGCATGTAGTAGTCGTACTTATAAGGTTGCTTGGCCTTTCCAGCTACCATAACAAGCTTCTTCAATCTACACAATAATTATAGGATATAAGGAGTGAGTGAAAAATTTTGAAAAAAATATAATTTCGTCACATCCAAATGATTTGGGCATTACCTGCCATTCTTAAATTTTTATGCAAAATTGCTTTGTAGGTGAACAAGACAGAAGCGGTGAACTCTCCGTGGTTCCCACTATTCCACAAGTGTCGTTATTACATGAATAATCGACTTGTGCCTATCGAATATGATACAAACTTTTTCAATGTTGCTGCAAACGTGAATGCGCAATAACCTCATGAACCAAGACGAATTTCGATTGTTCTCCTTGTCAACGAGGGCTAGGTTAGGGGCATGAGGTGCTTGCACACATCGTATCCGACTGCAACAAGTAATTTTTCTTGTTACGCTCTTTTAATAAAAGTGCTGTACACACATATCCCCGATTCATAAATTGAAAGGCTTGAATAGCAGGACCGAAAGACCAAAATACATAGTCAAAAATTACGTTGTATGGAATGCTGTCAGGATGTGGGACCCACACAACAACTGTCACTGGATTGCTGCGTTATAACTCTTCCATATATGTCGGAAGAATGTGTATAGATGATGACCAGTCTCCGTACATAATATCGATGGCCCTGCGATGCGCGTACCGAGCTTTATTTTAGGAGACATCGTAATGCAATTGCTGTTTAATTGTTGCTTGGATCTCGTTCACCTTGAACAGTGGATTGTTACAAATATGAAATAAAATGTACTCGACTATTAAATTGCAGCTCAACTGACGTTGATCATTCCTACTGCTGATTCGAGCACATGTATGTTCATTTGCGAGAGTAACTATCATCCACATGGTATGAGATCTACACAACATCGCTCTCAACTGCCAATTGCATAGAAGTGTCGAATTGCAATCCTTACAACAGACATACCAAGCGGTTGGAGTACTCTACCGAACTTTGTACTCTCTATTTTCCCTAATAGACCACAATCGTATTGCTTTCATTAACTTTTCTTTTGAATCAAATAGCATGCCCAACCGGATGTCACGCGTTTGCTCGTTGTACAAATTGAGCCTCTCAACAGAATCACCGCTTAAGGGGTCAAATTATAAAATTACATCTATACTAGCATCATACTCTAGTGTTCTAGGATCGTAACTTGTCCATGCTGAACTAGGACCCGCATCCAAATGTATTCGTGTGTCTTCCTGTCTAATTTCATTATATTCTTGCTCCATATCATTTTCGGACTCATCATATTCAGGTTCGGGTTTGAAGTCCATGTCATCATCTTGACCATCAGTTTCCGGTTCTGTACCACAAATGTGAAGTGTATCATCATTGTCCTGCCCACAAACAAACTCTCCTGTCGAAGACAGATACATATCTGGAGCGCTGCTACTAGTGCCTTGATCAACACGGTTCTTGTCACCTCTTCGACGTCCTCCCCTAGTCTGCTGGCCATCTCCTATTTCACGCTGAACAGACTGACCTCTGTACATATCAGATGTTCACGCTTCTTCCATCGTTGACGTGCCACATAGACTAGTGCCTTGATCAAAGTGTGTTCATGCAATTTCATTGTATGGAGTATCTTGCTGTTCTATTGTTTGGATCTCTTCAACCTCCACGTAGATCTTCGTTGGTTCTCGAGTGTTTGCTTTAAAATAATACATCATGTCCACGCTGTCATCGTCATCCAAAGGTGTAGCACTATATACATCTTGTTGTTGAAAACAGCTCCTAAGGATCAAACTAATTTTATATCCATTTCAATCTACACCTATTGCGTTATAAACTTTATCAACCAACTCTTGAAAACATACCCTTTGTGACACGATCCGGGTTGATCTCCCTTTTCGTGTGTCACAGGAACATCCCCAAAGGACCGTCTTGAAGATCAGCGTGATAATCTAACTCAAACCTTCCCGCAGATCTGAATCAAATTATCAAATAATACAAACTCTCATTGAATCACTCGACCCCAATCCAACCCCATGGAATGAAACCGTTTGAATCTAACAAGAAGAAAACCTAAACCCTAATCAAACCTGTTGACTAGAACTTAAGGTATAGGAAAACCTAACAAGAATCACTCTTGAAAAGGCAAAGATAGTTCTCATCGCAAGAACTAACGAGATCCCTCAAAGGGAGAAAATCAATTCATTGATTTCAAATCATAATTCAACATTAACTTAAAAATAATAAACGACGATAGTTAGCCTTATATAGGCATACAAACCCTAAAACTAAATATGGAAAATTTTAATTAAATAAAACCTAAAAAATTAAACTAAAACTAATTAAAACAATTAAAATTCCAAGCTGCGGACGAAGGCCGCGGGCAAGGCCGCGGGGCGGCCTTAGGCGCGGCCTTGGTCAGAAGCAATTCTGGCCTTGGCACGCATTCTGATCCAGGCCGTGGGGAAGGCCGCGGGCCGGCCTGGGGTGCGGCCTCCATCAGAACGTCAGCAACTGGCTTCTGGTCTTGTCCTTTGAAAATTCTACCTCGTACTTTCGACCTTAGACGCGACCACCAGCCTTTGGCCCCTTGAGTGGATGCTAAATCAGCCATCTCCCTTGCTCCGTTGTCATGCCTTGAACACTTTAAAACCTCCAATTTGCACAGAATGATAAAATCCGTTGGTGAAGCTTGAATGATAGGAATCATGGCCACAGGATTCGTATCAAACTCCCCTCTTCAAAACGATTCGTCCTCGAATCGTTGCCCATAGTAGATAAGCAATAAGGTACGATCACATGGGATTGTTCAACACTTGGTGGCTCTTCTAATGGCTCCTCCAATGGTGCTTCGTCTTCAACCTCAACACGTTCCTCCATTGGTTGCTCAGCTAGGCTTTGCTCCTTCAAAGATGGTGTTGCAGATTCATTTGGCTCCAAAAGTGATGCCTCGGCTTCAATCTTTTCCTCAATATGCACCTCCATTTGTTGTGGACATTCTTCAACTTCAAGTTTCACAGTTAATTGTTGCTTCTCCTCATTGACTACTTGATTTTGCTTTTCCCTTGAAGCAACGACGTGTGATTCCAATTTGTCCACCGCCTTCTGCATCTCTTCTATGAAAGTAGCACATCGACCCTTCATCTCATTCCATATTGAAGAATCAAAATGATGCTTCCTAGAGGATTTGGACTTCGAAGACCGCTCCTTCGCCTTTGTAGCACTGCCCTCATAGCCATATTCATTATTAACCGCCTTTGTAGAGGATTTGGAGTGGCTTTTCTTATCAGTCGATCTTCTGATATCCAAACTATCTTTGCTTTTATAGAAGCCTCTTTGGAATTCGCAATTAAACTGTTGAAAATCTTCGAAGCTCAACATCATTAACCTATAAAAATAGACGATTTTTTTTTCTCTCAATTCTTGGCTTTTACGAAGATCTCACTTTTATGCCTTTTTCCACTCAAGAATTTTTTTTCAATCTAACAACCCTCTTTTTTTTTTTTTAACAAAACAAAACAACGTACACAATACAAAAGATCAACAACCAAAAACAAACAAAACAAAAAAACTGAAAAAAAATAAATTCTGGAAAAATCTGATGAACAGTGCCGACGTGAACAGTACTTGCGGCGTGAACAGTACAGCGTGAACAGTGTTCCCGCGTGAACAGTGCCGATGAACAGTGACGCTACAGTGCACGAACAGTGACGCGACTTTTTTTTTTTTTTTTAAATCAACAACCCAAAGATCACAACTTTGATTCAAGAAAAGTTAGATCTTGAACCCAAAACAACAATAAACAACTCAACACAAAAATCCAAATAGAAAAGATATATCCAAACGGATTGATAACGAAGAGATATACCCAAGTGGGTTAAACACAACGAATAAACCTGATTTTCTTTCAAGATCCAATAGCTCTGATACCACTTGACACGATCCGGGTTGATCTCCCTTTTCGTGTGTCACAGGAACATCCCCAAAGGACCGTCTTGAAGATCAGCGTGATAATCTAACTCAAACCTTCCCGCAGATCTGAATCAAATTATCAAATAATACAAACTCTCATTGAATCACTCGACCCCAATCCAACCCCGTGGAATGAAACCGTTTGAATCTAACAAGAAGAAAACCTAAACCCTAATCAAACCTGTTGACTAGAACTTAAGGTATAGGAAAACCTAACAAGAATCACTCTTGAAAAGGCAAAGATAGTTCTCATCGCAAGAACTAACGAGATCCCTCAAAGGGAGAAAATCAATTCATTGATTTCAAATCATAATTCAACATTAACTTAAAAATAATAAACGACGATAGTTAGCCTTATATAGGCATACAAACCCTAAAACTAAATATGGAAAATTTTAATTAAATAAAACCTAAAAAATTAAACTAAAACTAATTAAAACAATTAAAATTCCAAGCTGCGGACGAAGGCCGCGGGGCGGCCTTAGGCGCGGCCTTGGTCAGAAGCAATTCTGGCCTTGGCACGCATTCTGATCCAGGCCGTGGGGAAGGCCGCGGGCCGGCCTGGGGTGCGGCCTCCATCAGAACGTCAGCAACTGGCTTCTGGTCTTGTCCTTTGAAAATTCTACCTCGTACTTTCGACCTTAGACGCGACCACCAGCCTTTGGCCCCTTGAGTGGATGCTAAATCAGCCATCTCCCTTGCTCCGTTGTCATGCCTTGAACACTTTAAAACCTCCAATTTGCACAGAATGATAAAATCCGTTGGTGAAGCTTGAATGATAGGAATCATGGCCACAGGATTCGTATCACTTTGCCTAAGGAACAAAATTTTTTTCGGCATAGGCGGGTCATACAACATTGATCCTCTGGCGTACACAATTTTTTCTCCCCAATATAAATAAACTAATAAAGTATGATCGTTCAATATTTTTCATCTAATCTAACCAATGCATACCCAATTGAGTTTTGTATGTAACATAATACATAAGCGTAATTAATTATTTAGTAATGAAATTCATATTCGAAAATCAAATGCTGAACCAAAATATAAATATGAAAACGACTGGACAAAATTTAATTAGCGTTTGGCGTGAAAATATAAATATTATGAATTTACGAGGTAAATTCATAATCATGTAAAACTTAAGGAGCCAATTTTTATGACAGCCCCACCTTACCCAGAGGCGTACCAAAGGGCTTAGCGGACTGCCTGCCTGCCTCTCGCCAGGACTCAAATCACGCACTCACTCAAACATCCGAGCGTACTTAACCAAAATAAAATTCATTCATAATGAAACACATTCATTTAATTTATTCGAAAGTACAAGTATCACAAGAAGTTTACATTCCAAAATATACATAGCATTTACAATAAAAGCCTACACAATTAGGCTATCAAAATACATGAACAAAACATTTACTATATCCAAAAGCAGCTTTTCCAGCTTTAGTATTTTGGGAAACCTGGTTAAAGAAAACAAATGAACGGGATGAGCTATAATAGCCCAGTGAGTGCCCAAGTCATGCAACCATACCAAGAATTCATTATTATATTGAACAAGATAATTGACAAGGTAAATAGACAGGTTATGAACAATTTAATTAACAAGTAGTCAATAGCGGATACAGGGCTCAACTACGGGAGCAAGCTCAACCGCAGGAGAAGCAAGTACTGATCATGTAACCATGACGTTAGGAACCGAGATAATAGCTCAAGTCTTTGCCAAAGGTCATGCCAGTATTATCACGCAAGCCCTAACCACCATTCACCTTATAACCTCCGTACAGGTTACCACATCCAGGGAGTAATCTCGACCTTGGAGGGCCAACACGCGAGAAAGTTCAATCCAGAGTTGGCCTCTTTCAGGATTCACAACTCAAAAGGAAAAGAACAACACGCCCTAAAATACCCAGCACCTTATATCCTTCCAAGCCTGTTTGGGTTGACTATCCATAAAATAATGGTGAAATTAGTCACGGAAGTCTCATGCACAAGTAACACATTGGATAATGAAAGCGTGTAACACATTGCGGAATAGATGCGATAAAGTACGCATCTCTCATCAAGTAACACATTTCATTCGATAATCATGTCAAGTATAACATATCATTTCATGCATCGAAATAATAACGTCAAGTATTACATGGCATTTCATGCATCATGCACATATAGAGACACTCACCTTAAGTGCTCAAGAAAATATTTCATAATACGGTCGGGTTTCACTTTCGGAGCCTGAAATTCAAAAGAAAATAGTCGTATAAAAACCGGATAAAAACCTAAGTAATTCGATAAGAAAATTCGAGAAATACCTCAAGTCTTTCTAGGGTTTAATTTCTAGGGTTTTGGATTTTAGGGTTTTACCCTAGGGTTTGGGGTTTTCGAAGTTAGGGTTTTTCTAACTTTAGGGTTTTGATCGGAAAGGTTCAACTCACTAATAGCTAATCTACAAAAATTTTTGCACGTTCTAATCACTAAATTACAGCTTATAAAGCTTTAAATCATAGTCTAATCACTGTATTTCTTAGGTTTTACCAAAATTTTGGCAGCATCTCCCCTTAAAATCGGACTACCCAAAATTTTTACCTGCAAGAAATCAACCAACCAAACCAATTTCCAACAAGTTCTATAGCTTCCATATTTAAATCAAACTTAATTTCACTCAAAATTTCACTCAAATCCAAGATTTCAAGCCCAAGTTTCTTCAACCATTCATCACATAATACATGAAATTTCAAGGTTTAAATGCTAATTGCTAGTCTATCTAACCAAGAAAACACTTTAACTAGCAAATAAAATTTCATTCCAAGCTTAGATCTTCAAGTACTAGTAACAAGTACCTAGTATAAAACTTGAACAAAAGTTAAATAAAACTTGAAATCAATAGCAAAAGTTCATAGTAAATACCTCAAACAAGCTTAGAACTTTGCTTAGGAAGAAGTTGAGCTCACTTTCTATGGTGGAGATGACCAAAATTTGGAGAGAAAGTTCAAGAAAATGAAAACAAAAGAGAGTAGAAAGAGAGCACAAGAGGGGCCCGGCCAAGGAGCTAAAGAAATGGAAGAGAAATTGGTCAAGAAAGTAGATAAGAAATGAAAAGAATAATGGAAGAAAGCTGCAACCAATTAAAAGCTAGCCAAAAGTCATCCTAAGGTTTAGATATTTTGACATAATAGTTGCTAGTTGGTTAAATATGATTGGTGCAAATTTTAATCACTTATCACTTAATAATTAACAAGCTTTATGACATAAATTTTTAAAGCAAAAGAGAGGAAAAGAGAGTAGGGAGGGCCGGCCATGATGAAGCAAAAGAGAAAAGAAATAGGCCAAGAAAATAGAAAAGAAATAAAGAAAATAATGGGGAAAAGAATGACCAATTATAGCAAGACAAGAGTCATGTTAGGTTGTATGCTTTTAATGAAATAATGGCTAACTTGGTTAATTTTGATTGGTGATGATTTTAATCATTTATCTCCTAGTAATTAACAAACTTTATGGCACAAAATTAAAGCAAAAAGAGAGAAAAATAGGGAGAATAATTTCGGCCAAGAGGAGAGAAAAGAAGAAAAAATTCGGCCAAGAAGAAAGAAAAGAAAGCAAAAGAATAAGTGAAATTTTTGAATAAAATTGAGCTAAAGTTCAATTGGTCAAAAGACTAGAAAATGGTAGGATGAAGTAGTCAAAATTAAACACTATAATAAACTAATGATCCAATGAAATTAATCCAAATTGGGTACTTAGGTGTCCCCCTTAATCATGAAAGAATCTCATTTACTTAACCTAATTTACTTAAGAAATCTTCCAACTAATAAATCAAAGATTAACACTAAACCCTAAATAAAAGAAATCTCCTTATAAAATGCATTTCGGTTTTCCTTTTCTTTTCTTTTCTCTCTTTCTTTTTTTTCTACTAACGGACATAACATGAATTAAATGGGTTTTGATGTGAATTTCTAGGGCATTACAATTTTACATTTTTCAAAATTATTGGTCAAAAAAATGTAAATAATAAAATGAAGATGGATTTGGTGAAAATGTAAAAACTTATAAGTTTTTGGCTCTAATTGATAAAAATTAAAAATTCAGGACTAATTTTATTTTTTTTAAGTCATAGGGCCCAAAATACAAATATGCAAAAGTTTTCCAATCCAAATGTAATTATATATTTATTTTGAGACCAATTTATAATCATGTAAATTTCAACGGCCAAATTATAATATTTTAAAATCATATGTGCCAAAATGTAAATATGCAAAACTTCCAAGGTTAAAAATTAACTATGTACAAGTTTCGAGTCCATTTTATGAGCACGTAAAATTTCAGGGGCCTAATTGTAATTTTGCATAATTATATGGGTCAAAGTGTAAGTATGCAAAATTTTTGGGTGAAAATTTTACTATGTACAAATTTCGGGTCTAATTTATTATTACGTAAAACTTTATGGACGTAATTATAATTTTTATAATTGACACGACCCAAAGTGTAAATAAGGAAAACTTTCGGGATTAAAAATTAACTTTACAGAAGTTTGGGGTCCAATTTTTAATTAAGTAAAATTTCATGGGCTTAATTGCAAATTTTCATAATCATAGGGGCCTAATTGTAAATTTGAGAAATTTTTTGTGTGAAAAATTAACTATGTACAAGTTTGGGTCTAATTTATAAATACGTAAAAATTTATCGACATAATTGTAATTATGTGATAATTACAAGGGGCCAAAGTATAAATATGCAAAACTTCCATGGTGAAAATTTAATTATGTACAACTTTCGGATCCAATTTGTAATTATGTAAAACATCAAGGCCTAATTATAATTTTTCATAATTATATAGGCCAAACTGTAAATATGCAAAACCTCCAAGATGAAAATTTATAATTATTTTAGACTTCATGAATGTAAGTTTTTCATAATTATTATGCAAAACTTTATTATCAAAATTCTAATTTTCTAAAATTTAATGGGGCCAAAATAAAAAAATATGCAAAACGTTTGGGGTCTACATATATTTAATAGTTTGGGGGACAAATCATAATCATGTAAAAATTTCGAATTTAATATTTTATGGGTAAAAATGTAATTATTTAATATTTTAGGGGCCAAATCATAATAATGTAAAAAATAAGGGCTAAATATTACAATTTTCTAAAATTATAGTTGCCAAAATGTAAATATGGAACAATTATATCATGGGGTCAAAATTTAATCATCTAAAAGTTTTGAGGCCATTTTATAATTATGTAGAACTTCATAGGTTTAGGTTAAATTTTTTGTAAATTATAGGGGCCAACATGTAATTATGCAAAACTTCTAGGGTCAAATTTTAATTATGTGCCTATCGTTTCCGGTCCAATTTATAGTAATGTAGAACTTGGGTACCAAATCGTAAATTTTCCTAAATTATAGCGGATCAAAATGTAATTTTTCAAATCTTATGGGGCCAAATTTTAGTTATGTAGGGTCCAATTTATAATTATTTACAACTCGAGGGGACAAATTTCCCTAAACCCTAAATTATAGCGGCCAAATTGTAATTATGCAAAATTAATGGGATCAAATTTTAAATTCGTAAATGTTTCGGGTCTCATTTACAATTATGTAGAACTTTATGTGCCAAAGCCTAATTTTTCCAAATTATAAGGGTCAAAATGTAATTATGCAACATTTCTGGGTCAAATTTTAATTCCTTACAAGTTTGGGTTCAATTTATAATAACCTCAGGGACCTAATTGTAATTTACTAATTCTTAATATTCAAAATATAAATAAGCACAATCGTGAGGGTCCACATGCAATTATCCAATAATTTTCTTACTAAATCATAAATATACATAAATATAAATAAATATACCATTATTGTGAGACCCCAACATCCCACATTGACGGAGAGAAAGGATAATTGATAATATATAATGTCCTGCGTTTAGGCTACTAAATAACTTGGCATAAGCATTTTGAGCCCGTGGTTTAAAGCTCAAAAGTTATTGGACCAGCCTAAACTCGGGATGTTACAAATGGTATCAGAGCGAACCTCGTGTGCTCTCTACACGGGGTGAGATTGGGCCTATGGTATTTGGGCTGCGACTACGCAAGAAAGTGGAGGAACTAAGTGTTGTACGGGGCTAAGTGCTATGTCGACTTAAGGGCGGGAGCCATCTCTAGTGCCCGTACAAGCCACCTCTAGAATTCGACACAATCGAATGGACAGTCCAGATATGAATTGGGCTTTGTGAGGATGCAAAAGCCTAAAGGAGAGGCGAATGTGAGACCCCAACGTCCCACATCGACAGAGAGAAAGGAAAATTGATAATTATAATGTCCTGCGTTTGGGCTACTAAATAACTTAGCTTAAGTATTTTGAGCTCGTGGTTTAAAGCTCAAAAGTTATTGACCAGCCCAAACTCGAAGATGTTACAAATGGATATCAGAGCGAACCTCGTGTGGTCTCTACATAGGGTGAGACTGAGCCTATGGTATTTGGGTCTTGACTACGCAAGGAAGTGGAGGAACTAAGCACTGTGCGGGGATACATTGCTATGTCGACTTAAGGGCGAGAGCCATCCTCTAGAGCCTCGTACGAGCCACCTCTAGAATTCGACACAACTGAGTGGTACAGTTCGGATATGAATTGGGCTTTGCGAGGACGCAAAGGCTTAAAGGAGGGTGAGTGTGAGACCCCAACGTCCCACATCGACAGAGAGAAAAGAAAATTGATAATATGTAATGTCCTGTGTTTGGGCTACTAAATAACTTGGCTTAAGTATTTTGAGCTCGTGGTTTAAAGCTCAAAAGTTATTGGACTAACCCAAACTCAGGATTTTACAAATGGCATTAGAGCGAACCTTGTGTGGTCTCTGCACAGGGTAAGACTTGGCCTATGGTATTTGGGCCGTGACTACGCAAGGAAGTGGAGGAACTAAGTGCTGTGCGGGACTAAGTGCTACGTCGACTTAAGGGCGGGAACCACCTCTAGAGCTCGTACGAGCCGCCTCTAGAATTCGACACAACCGAGTGGACAGTTCAGATATGAATTAGGCTTTGCGAGGACACAAAAGGCCTAAAAGAGGGGTGAATGTGAGACCCCAACATCCCACGTCGATGGAGAGAAAGGAAAATTGATAATATATAATGTCCTATGTTTGGGCTACTAAATTACTTGATTTAAACATTTTGAACCTGTGGTTTAAAACTCAAAAGTTATTGGACTAACCCAAATTCGGGGTGTACAATTGTTGACAAGTAATCACAATTATTTTACAGTATAAAACACTAATATAAACACATTAAAATAATAAATTAACAATTAACAAATATATTGTATACTAACAAATTAAATTAACTAACATTGTTATTTTGTAGCATAAATCCCGTCTGTTGTCTAAATGTCTGTGCCTAGCTTGCAATGCGTCTGTCTGCAGCTTAAATCCTATCTGTTGGCTTGCTACAATGGAAGTTTGGAGGTTGGAAAATTCACCTGAAACTTGGAAACTTGGCTTGTTGCAATGAATTCATTTGGGATGAGAAACTGATTGGGATGATTGGGAGAGAAAGAGGGGAGTGTCGGTGGTGAGCAATTCGTTTAGGGGGGGGGGGGTTTGGGTTTTGTATAGGCAAGGCAAAAAATATAGCCATTGATCAATTGTGATCAATGGCTACAAAAATTAAAAAAAAATTTCAAAGCATCGCATTTGGCATTGGAAAATGTCTGACATGCACATTTTCCAGTGCCAGACGGGGCCCACATGGCAGATTGTCTGTCGGCAACGGATGCGTTGCATTTGGAAACGCAAAACAGGCATTGCAGTTTCCCAAACGTGCTTCAATAATTTTTAAAAAAAATTTCAACGCCGTATTTCCCAAACGATGCACTGCTAGATTTCTAAATGCCCCATCTGACACCCACAGTTGCCTTTTTTTTTCCAAACAATATTTTGACAAATTTGCCCACATTTATCAGTAGCTTGTAGTTCAGGACTGTCAATAGGGCCGAGCCAGCCGTAGCTTGGCCCATTTAGCCCGAAAAAAGCCCATGAGCTTCACCTTATATCGAGGTCAAGCTAAGCTTGAGCTGAATATTATGCTCGAAATATTTCTGAGCTAAGCATGGGCCTCACAAGTCTCAGGCGCATTATAAGTCTGGCTCATAAATATATATATGTGTATGTATGTGTATGTGTACATATATAATATTATATATACACGTAAACACACTATATTATATATTATACTACAATATATATATTGTATATCATAGTATTTTTTTGGTGTTTATAAGCCTAATGAATTAATGTGAGTGAACCTTTTATGTCCATAGATATAATACACTTAACATGTTTGATGGAATACTTTAGAAGATAATACTCTTTTGTGCCATAAAGTTTTCGTTTGCTTTTTAGTTAAATATACACATTAATATGTAAATGATGTATTTATGCTTAGTAGTAGTATTTGCAGATGTATTTTATGATTTTTTTTACTTCGAATACTCGTTAGTACACATTTTGAGACAATTTTTTTTACTTAATTACTTCAAAAAATTTTGTTTTATTTTTGCAAAAATAATTTTACGTTGTAGGATCCTACTTTATACACTAGTACTATTAGTTTGCTAATTAGTTTGTCCCTATTCATCATTTCTATGAGATTATTAGATTTTAAGAATATTTCATTACGTTTTAGGCTTCATAGACTCATGAGCTTTAAACTCACAGCTTGAATATTTTGTGATTCGAGTTTGAGATTCACATTTATAAGCCCGAAAGCTCAAAACTCAATTAATTATATGAGTTGAGACTTGAGCTTATTAATGCCCTGTTCTCATAGGGCCCAATTGACAGCCATACTTGCAGTAATTCTTTCAAGTTGAATAAGAAAGACTGCCAGCAATAGAACTCGAACTCTAATTTCACTTAGGCAAGATGCATGAACCTACTAATTGAGCCAACTTTCATTGGTGATTTTTGGTTAGTTGACACAAGGTTCTGGCCATGACAAAACTTCACTTCAAATTCTCTCTTGCCAAAAAGCCCAATTTTTCCCTCTATCTCGCTCTTATACAAGTCACCATATGTATTAATTCATATATGCATTTATCAAGATAACCTGCGAAATCTATGAAATTTTCATAAACACCATAAAATAATACATGTGACAGCCTGTATAAGAACGGGACAGATGGGGTAGAGGGTGAAGACCTTATGATCCTAAATCATTTAGTTTTGATGATTAACAAACAAATAATAGAGTAATCTAATGATTTATTTGAGTTATCTTGTAGTAAAAGTGTTTGGGACATCAAAAGTAATCAAAAAGGGGAAGAAATTGCGAGAAAATTGTGATACAGAAGTCCGCATGAATAGTAATCACATCCGCATGAACAGTGAATTAGATGAACAGTAGCCATGAAGAGTACCCCCTACATCTAGATGAACAAGTCCTGCACCCAGATGAACAGTATGTGGATGTCCAGATGAATAGGAAGTTTTGGCAGAATGCACATGTAGACAAGCAATTGAACGAACATGCAGACGTTTGGATGAATAGTAGCATACGTCTAGATCTCAAATTTACTGTCCAACGGCTATTTTCTGCAAAAGTTATTTGACCGTTGGTAGCCATTTTCAGCTATTTTCTCACCCCTATAAATGCCATTATGCATAGAATTAATAGAAGACTTTTGCCTACTAAGTTTACTAGGGATTTAGAGTGATTTTGAGTGAAAATACTCTTCTTGTAGTTCTTGGTGAGAATAAAAAGTTTAGGGTTTTGTGTGCTTTTTGATTGGGTGATTGGAAACATCCAATTGTAGCAAGGTGTGGGAGTTGAGAATGTTATAAAACTCTTAACTTGTCTTGGTAGAGCTTAGTGTGACCAAAGTAGGGACTTTGGATCAACTAGAGCTAGAAAAAGAGAGTAAGAGTGATCCTTCTTTATGTATAAGTTGGTTTGCTTCACCAACAATTGAAGAAGCATTTAGTGGATTCAAACTCCAAGTGAAAGAGCTTGAGAGTGGATGTAAGAGTCGAGTTTGACTACAAACCACTATAAATCAGCTTTGTCTCTTTCTCTCTTTTACTTATTGTTCTTTATGTTGATTATTTGTGATATTATTTGTTTTTACCATTATTGCTGATTGTGAGTTTTAGGTACTATCAAAATAAGACATAATTCACACAAATAAGTAATAAAATTTATAACCTAATACTCCTTTCTGCAAGTGCACAGGGTCAAATGTAGTAGGAGAAGTATTAGGGTCGATCCCACGAGGAAACAAGATATAGCAAGTACCAAAGCTACTAACTTACTCTATTATCTAGACAAAACATCAAATAGGTGGTATGCAAAGTAAGAAAGTTCAAATACTTGAAGTAAAACAAATGAAAGAAATTCACAAATACAAGTAATAGGGTTTAGAATCCACTAATGGTCACTAATATGATTTAATGAATTAACACCTTGCTATATTAATCTTGTCTTGCTTAGGATTGCAATTCCATATGAAATCAAAGCTTGTTCTCACAATGAATTGATTAGAGTTTAACTATTCTCATGATAAACTCTTGTGAAATGCATGAATTGTGGTCTTAAACAACCTCAATCCACCTACTCATACCACTATTTTCATGTGTGTATGTAATAGCCTTCATCTACTATTTTCCAATGTTATAAGCATTCCTCAATGTCAAATAATATCTAAATGATTTGCAATAGGTGATCAAGCTACTACAAATGTTAAACCTTGATAGATGAACAAGCAAATACAAGTTATAGCAAGTATAATAACATTCAATTCATATCATTAGTTTCATCTACCCCTAAGACAAGTATTTAGTTAAGCATGGAATTCATAACTTGAAAGTATAAGAATTCAAAGAAGTAATTCATAACAAGTAAGGAAATAAAGAGAAAGAGATAGAAATTCTCAATTCAATGGCTCCAATCCTTCATTTCTTTCTTGAATATGATGTAGTACAAGTGAATTCTCCAAGAATTTTCTTACAAGTATTGATATTTCCTAAAACACTACAAAGAAAACTACTAAGCTAACTACTTTGGGAGTGATCCTTCCTTCAAGACTTGTTTTTAAAAGTCTTGCATGAGCTCCCTATTTATAGAAAAATTCACCTCAATCATCTAGACAACTTGTATGACAATTTGCAAGAAAAGTTATCTTGAAATCACAAAAAGATTTCCATTGAATTTTTCAATGTATCCTTGAGTAGTGCAGGTGCAAAGAATCTTCAAAAAATCATCAAAAGGGGCTGAAAGATAAGCTACAAGTTGAAAAGGGCTGACATGCAGCTTGTTGATCTTGATCTGCGGGTTAGATTCGCAGGCTGTTGGTCTACAGATCTTGACCTGCGGATTGCTCTCAGAAGAATTTCGAATCAACTTTTTCTCAAAAAATGAAAGTTGTAGCCCTTTTAATTAGCTTTCTAAAATCATAAGAATCAGGTCATTTTGAGTTTTGGATGCAAAGATAGGGCCAAAAAACTGAGACATGGTTGGGAGAGCTTTGTTCTTCGGTAATTTAGATTTTTGGCTATGAAGATGTGAGAACTAGATTTTGATGTCTTCATAAGAATTATAGAGTATTCTCTTAGATTTAAAATTTTACAATAATCATCTCAATCCAATATTTTTGGCTCAAGTTATTGTCAAAATACAGAAATATGCCATTGTTGTTGATCCCTAGTTTTTTCCATTTCTTCACTTCTATTGCGTCTTTGCATTTATCTTTTGCTTGTTATGCCTCTTATGCCCTTGACACCTTTTTGTGATGTTGATCTTTTAATTTTATGATGAATTTTTTTATGATAATTTTTCAAAATTGAGCAAAACAATCTTCCAAGTTTGAATATAAAAGTTGTTCTATTGAAATTTCCAATCCAATAAGAATGGGATGACCTTTACTCCAATTGATTCCAAATTATGATTGAATGTATAAATCCTGAAAGATTTTACAAAGATTGTGCATTAATTTGCTCAAAATGTAAATTTTGCTTCAAAACCATAAAAATCGGGTAAAAACCCTAATTTTTGAGAAATTCTTCCAATGGAAGAATAATTATGAAATTGAGCCATTTTTATATTAGAATAATTAAAATACTTAAAACATACTAAAAATACACTAAAAATATATATAATACTATGCTAAAATAGGTAAAATTATCACTTATCAATTGCTAAGTATGAAGTCACTTAGGCATAAATTGTCTAGTTGAATTGAGTTATAATTTGAGCATAATTGCACTAGTTATTAAGTAACCTAATTCACCCCCTCTTAGATTGCACTTAGGGCCTAGAGAGGGTTTTTCAGGACACAGATTTGAAGTGACAAAACCTAGGTAATGATATAGGCTTATTGTGATTTTCGCATGAGATGTAGGAGAACATCCCAATGTTGGAGTTATCGATTAGGTTGTAAGCCTAATCAAGATAGTAGAAATAATTTTTTTTTCCGGCTAACCCCAATTGTGGGGGAGGACACTACTCCTAATTTTATTAATATACAAAATAGAAGATGAAGGGGGACATATAAACCTTACCTTCATTATAAAAATTAAAAGCATAAATTAGAAGTACTACTCCCTTTATATCCATTGACTACATGTCCTATCACTTAATTGATTTTGTGAATACGAATAGAAGGTAACCTAATCTATTTATCCTAACTTCTCTTCGAGCCTATGTGAGGTAAAGTAGATTCATGAAGATAAACAATTTGGCAGTTCTTCTTGATGACAAACTCCAACATTTGATAGAGCATCTGCCACACCATTACCTTGACGTAAACAATGGAAGACATTACAATTATCCTGAATGCAAGACTTTCATACAATTCACCTCCTTTAGAATAGACCATGGACAGCTAGCCTTCCCTATCACAATGTTAACCAATAACATAGAGTCTGACTCAATATCAAAATAAGAAAATTATATTCTAACCCAAAACAAAATTTTGTAGATATCATTTTTGTGAACAGTGTTTTGTTATGTGAAGTTTAAAGAATAAAAATAAGAGAGCTAAGTATAACTTTTCAAATCCGACAGAGCTTTCTACAACTGGCTCTACGAAAGATTGAATTGAGTAATAAATTATGGTTTTCAAGCTTTAATGACATTATGAGATAATTGTATGCAATCAAGTAGTTATTATGTTTATTTGGCTTCCACTTGGATTTACTATTCCACTCTTAGCCGTACTAATTTTTTTCTTTTATACAACTTCTATAGCATACCAGCTCATATATTTTGCATAATTTACTAATTCTATTAATTATTTTAAACAATCTATAGACACCAAATTTTGAAACATCCATTTAGTTTTCAAACATTAGAGAGGTGTTTATATTTTTGGGGTCAATTTCTAATTTTTTAATAAAAAGGGGGAACAAAATCAATAATCTTCGGGGGGGGGAATAGCTATTTCTACCTTGTAAATATTTTCCATTAGCTTTGAAGTTTTAAATTCATATTTTTACTTTCATACTTATTTCTTAATTTTCTGTGATTTTTTGGGATTTAATTGGTATTTTCTTCTATATTTTACCAGCACCAGGGTAAAAATGGTAATTTCGCATCGCGAACACTATTTTCGCTCATTTTAGGTCCCAAATATATTTTTTGACTCTTTAAGCATGTTTCTAATTTTTTTTATTTTTCGGGGATGATTGCTATTTTTTCTATAAATACCGCGTTCAGGGGCAAAATTGTCATTTTACATTTTAACTCATTTTTCACCAATTTTGAATCATAAATGCATTTTCTAGGGTTCCAAGATTATTTTTAATTTTTGATAATTTTTCGAGACCAATAGCTATTTTTCTATGTATTTTCGTTGTCTAGGGGTAAAATTGTCATTTTACATTTTTAACTGCATTTTTCACAATTTTTGAGTCATAAATGCATTTTCTAGGGTTTTAGGCTTATTCTTAATTTTTGACAATTTTTCGTGGACTAATAGTCATCTTTATGTGCATTATTGTCACTATAGGAGCAAAATCGTCATTTCACATCCTCGAAAGCGTTTTGACCAGTTTTAAAGCTCTAACATTTATTTTGAACTCTACTTTGAATTTTTTTAAGCAAATTTTGGAGTTTACTATCATTTCTTTGTATTAATTTTTGATTTTTTGGGTTAAAAATATTTTTTTAAAAATAAAATTAGAATTTTATTACCGGTGGCATTTTTGTTATTTTGTAGTATTCTTAGGAGGCCAAGACAACTAGCTCTATAAATACCCCTCATTAAAATTAGAAAAAAGAACAAAAAAACCTTAAAAACACATCTACTTTTATCCCTTAAAGATCAAGCACACATTTTACACCACAAAAAACACACATCAGCTGTTTCTTCATTTTTGCCCATTATTGGTCATCTTCAACTTCAAAAGACTCTACTGTTCATCCATCATCAGATCAGCTTCAAGTTTCAAAAAGGTAATTTCTTAGCTTTTCCTCTTTGTTTTGATCCGTTTTTTATTGTGTAAATCTGATTATTGTGTTATTTACTTGAAATTTTGGTTAAGTTTTCTTGTTGGATTTCTTTCTTCAATTTTGTTCTGGGTTTGTGTTATTGCTTTCTGGGTTTTTATCTCTTCTTCTACCCACCGTGTTTCTCCTTCTCCACCACCTGCTTAGCACATCACCACCATGCTCCACCACCACCCACTAGTCCAACCAAATGAACCCTGCAAATCCACAAAAGGTGTAGACACCAAATTTTGACACACCTTTTGTAAAAATATGTGTGTCACTTTTATTTTAGGGGCTATTTTCTTATTTTTGGAGGTCGAGTACAATTTTCGCATATTATGTCTAATTCGTCACATTAGGGGCAAAATGGTAATTTCACCATGTAAATATTAGTTTATTTTATTTTATTTCCTAAATACATAATTTTACTATTTTTATCATTATTTATGATTTTAATGATTTTTAGGAGTCATTCATTAGTTATTTAAAATTTTAGTATTTTTTTAATTCAACGGCACGTTTTCCAATGCGCTATTTTTATGAAAATTTTCAAGTGAAAAATTTTATATATGCATTTTGAATACTCATAAATTTTCTGTAAAAATCTCATAATTTTAGAGGCCGTTTAGTATTTATTTAATTTTTATCTTTTTGTTTATTAAGGGCACGTTTCCCAAGAATGCGTTAATTTCAAAATTTTTGAGTGAAAATTATAATATATGTGCTTTATGTGATAATATATGTTGTGTAAAATTTGTGTGATGTCATTTATTAATTTTCATAAATTTTATAATTTTGCCATATTTAGGTCACGCTTTCCAATGCACTTTTTATTTAAGATTTTCTTTATGAAGAATTTTGTCTACAAGCATTTTATAAATTTTCATGTTAAAAAAAAATTAAAAAATTATTTTTTTATTATTATTATTTTTTAAAGACCATTTGGTATTTATTTTAAGTTGTATTTTTTCTAATGTTGAATTAACCTTTCATTTGTTACATTAAATTTTATCTTTTCCTTCTTATAATATTGTATTTTATTTATTATTATTATTATTATTATTATTATTATTATTATTATTATTATTTATTTTTATTTTATATATATAATTTAAAAAAAATTCAAGTAGTTTTATTTTATTTTCAGTCTCTTTATTTTCTTCTCTTTCTTAAAAAAAAAAAAAAAAAGAACAGCAGCGCTGCTGCTGTTCCTGCTACAGACACCATCCCCTATCACCAAGTCCCCTGCATTTCAGCAGATTTTTGGAGATTTTTGTTGGCTTTTCACTCTTCCACCCTCAGCTTTCCCTCACTCCCTTTGCATCTACACAGACTCACAGACATCACAGACGCACACCCTCACTCCCCTCTCTGCCTCCCCTCCCCCTCCCACCTGCAGACACAATTTACACACACAATCCTCACCACACACACACACACTGAGTCACACGATTCACACACACTAAATCACACAATGCATACGCATAGTTCAAATGCATACACACACATCAGTCCAAACACACACTCACACACCCCTGCACAATTGCAGCACTAAAACACACACCTGCATACACCAGTCCAAACATTGCACTCAAGCTTCACCCGACCAAAACACACACTTTGCACTTCACTCTTATTCACACACAGACACAGCTCACGGGCACACACATCACACAACCACACAAGCATCAATCCACAAACACACCAGCACAATTTCATTCACCTGCAAGAAAACACACTCACACACCCCTGCACAATTGCAGCACTAAAACACACACCTGCATACACCAGTCCAAACATTGCACTCAAGCTTCACCCAACCAAAACACACACTTTGCACTTCACTCTCATTCACACACAGACACAGCTCACGGGCACACACATCACACAACCACACAAGCATCAATCCACAAACATACCAGCACAATTTCATTCACCTGCAAGAAAACACACATCACACACCACAAGCAGCAATGCATGCACGCACAAGACACCAATTTCACACACATTACATACCATAATTCAGCTCCACAACACGCATTACACACACACGCACCTGCAATCGCACACACCACAGACACACAACACATACACCTGCACACACACAGACCTGCAAAAAAAAAAAAAAGAAGACAAGGGCAACAACTACAATCAGCAACAACCGGCGCCTACTATCACCATCCCCATCGCCGGATCCACCAAACCAGAGCACATCCATCAGCATGCCATTACCCCTCAATTGAAAAGGTAAAATCCCCATCCCTCCTTCAGTTTTTTTGTAGATTATTGGGGCAAATTAGGGAAGTTGATTGAACGAGAGAGAACGAAAGAGAGCTCCGGCGAGAGAGAGACACTGACCGGAAGAGAGAACAAAACCGGGGGGGGGGGGGGGAGAGAAGTCCCAGAGAGAGAGAGGAGAGAGACAAGCTGGAGATAGAGATTCAACGGGGAGGCAGACCAGGAAGAAGAAAAAAAAAAGAAAAGAGAGAAAAAGAAAGAAAAAAAAGAGAAAAGAAAAACCGTCGTTTTGATTAGTTTAGTTTTTTATTTATTTTTATTAATAATAGGTATTTATTTTATAGTCCTTATGCTTTCATTAATATCACTATGGCCCTAAGAATTTATAATTTGTGCATTTAAGTTTCTGTTTATTGTAGATTTACCCCCATAATTTTATTTTCTTTTCGATTAGGTCCCGATTAATTGCATTTAGGTCCCCCAACTTTTAGATAATTATAATTTTGGCCCTTATATTTTTCAATTTTTCATTTTGACCCCTATATTTTTATAAAATTATATTGTGACCCCTATACTTTTCTAAAATTGCATTTTTGCCCTTAAATATTTTTGAAAATTTCGTTTTTACCCCTTTTATTGTTGGATATTGCAAATTGGTGTTTAATATGGCTATAATTTACAAATTGAACCTTGAATATTGCTTAAACTTGCAATTTGGTTTCAAAATTTGTTGGAAATTGTATTTTTACATACTTTAACTTGCTGGAATTTTATTTTGTACTCCCTACATTGCTGGAAATTCCATTTTTTGCCATAAAATGTTGCTGGAATTCTATTTTAGTCTTTGAATGTGGCTAGAATTTGCAATTTGGTCCCTCACATTGCTGGAATTTTGCATTTTTGCCCCCAAACCGTGCTAGAATTTCATTTTGCCATTATATTTTGCTGGAATTACTTTATTGTCCTCCAATGTTGTTGGAATTTATATTTTTGCTATCCAAATAGCTAGAACTTGAAATTTTGCCTTTAAATGTTTGCTGTAAATTATGTATCATTTAATGACCTTGCTGAAATTATATTCTTGGCCTTAAATGTTGCTGGAAATTTTTATTTTTGGCACTATACTTGCTGGAAATTATATTTTAGCTTTTAAATTTGTTGTAAATTATATTATTATCTTAACTATGGTTTGAAATTATAATTTTACCCTTTAGTTTGTTATAAATTACATTTTTACTCTAGAATATTGCCCAAATTTCTCTTTTAATCCAAATCTTATAATATTTTATTTTTGCCAAAAAAAATATATTAATTAAAATTAGTTAAGTCCTCAAAGCTTTAAATTATTTCTTTTCACATTTTTTATTTATTTAGTTTATCAAATTTATAATTAATATTCTGAAATTGGGTCTTGTTAGTCCAATTAATGTTCAAATTAGTTTCTTTATTTTCCTTTTAGTTATTTTAATAATTCTTATTTGGGGTGTTAAAAGTTTAAGTATGTATCATTGTATTTTATCTTCTATCATTATTATTTCTTTATTTTCGTTGTTTTGCTTTATTTATTTATTTACTTATTTATTTTTACTTAAACAATTCTCGTTTTTCTTCCTAAACAATTAATTATTATTATCATTATTTTCTTTCTCTTATTTTGTTGTTTGAATTATCGTAGTATGTTCATAGTGATTGGTAAGAAATATTTAATTAGTGGTTTCTTTATTAAATAGTGGTATTTTTAACATGTTTGTTCATTTAGTAGCATTTTGTACTGGGTTCTCGAACGAGAGGTACCCCTATTACCCTTTTATTTCTCTTTATGTGCTCTTATGTGCTCCTATGTGTTTTTCTATGTGTTTTCATGTATCTTTGTACTTATAGTTTCTTTTTATCCATATGTGAGTGTTTATTTATTTATACCATGTTGTTTATTTGAATTTAATTTTTATTATTCAAAGAGATGTAATAGATAGGCAATATTATATTTAGTAAAATTTTTGTATTTAGATAGTTAATGTAATAGATAGTTTATAGGTTATCTATTTAACAAAAATTTTATGTATTTTAGATAGAAAATGTAATAGATAGGCTAGATAGGTTATCTTTTTCTTTTATTTTTAGATTGTAATTAGGCTTCCCCGGTGTAATAGTTAGGGCTTTGTGTGCTATGTGTGCTATGTGCTTATGTGTTTTATTTGCTTTCTTTAGGACTTCGCATCTAGAATATCATGCTTATGTGTTATGTGCTCCTATGTGCTATTATGTGCTTTTTATGTGATTATTGCTTAATACATGTTTTATTTATTTACTTGCTTTATAATTAGATATGTGTATCGTCGTCACACTAGTCCAACGCTAGTTGTGGCTAATTTCGTTTTCTTCGCTAGTCCAACGCTAGCAGAGAATTTTTAGAAAATAGGCTAGTCCAATGCTAGACTTTTAAGTCATTTTAGTGATAGAATCATTTCTTGTGTGCATTTCATGACCATTACACACACATTTTCTCTTTTTAGGTCTTTTCCATTTTTACATAATTTATATATATTTTATCACTTATTATCTATTTTTTAACAAATGCTTAGTACATAACATTTAGATTCCACCACACATAGAATCTTAGGTCATTTGTGTGATTTGACTAGAAATAGTCATCTATTCACGTGGGAAGCGATGGCGTACATGTCGTTCCCCCCTTCGTGAGTAGAAACAACTAGTCACGAGCCTATTAGTCCCCCGTACCCATTATGTTTGCATCTCCACTTTCTTCGTCCACTTACTATCTATATTGCTATTTTCCTTTTCTTGTGCATTCCATTTTGTATCTACACTCTGACTCCACCGAGGTCTAGACTCGAATTTCGCAATTAATGCGATAATTCCGACCAAACCTCAATGGAACATTTTGTCCCTTATCGATATCCATTTTTAGGACTAGACTTGCATTCATATAGTTGCATCCAAATGCGATAAAATCTTAGGGTTATATTAGGAAAATTTAGACTAAACCTCGCAACTAGTTTCGGCTAGGTTGAAAGGGTGCCTTAGGTGCAAGCCTTTGCCTTCCCTTTCTTCAACTGTGACTCTCGAACCTTTTTCTCTTGTTTTCAAAGACCTAGAGTCGTCTAAAAGGGTTTTTCTTGTTTTTTTCTATATGTTTCCAAAATCATTTCTTGAAATAAATCATTCTTAATTTTCTTATCTTTTATAAAGTATTTTCGAGTGACTTGGTACACTCAAAACTCAATACCAAGTGGCGACTCCTTTTTCACTAAAAAACCCTTTTTAGACTCTATTTTCGGGCCCAAAAACCGTCGCATTTTCAAAGTCCCATTTTAGGCCCGTTTTCTTTTATTTTAATAAAGCATTTGTTTGTTACATTTTTATTGGATCATCTTTTACAAAGTATTTTCTAAAAATTATTTTTACAAAAAATTTACACTCTTCTTTTTTTAATAACTAAAATCACATTTAATCCTTCCTTTTCCTTTTTCCGACTTCCTCACACTTTATCATCATTTATTATTTCCTTTTCTTCGAAAAATGGGGCGCGACAAAAGGCACAACCAAAGCCCACCAAATCAGCTATTCCACTGCTTCAGACCTGCAAAACAATTCAAACAAACAAAACCACAAAAACCCAAACCCACCAGTAAACAATCAAGTAGCTCCACCACAGTCCCTCTTTCCACCACCACACCAAAAGCTCACCAGTAACCTCCCTTGTTTTCCACCCTCAAATCATTGAAACCTCAGTTCCAAGGACCATCTATTACCTATAAAAAGAAAACAACCAACCCAACAAAAGCAATCCTCCACGCCTGCCAGCAACCCAAACCTAAATTCACTCCATTATAACCTCACACAGCCACCCAAATCATCCTAACACCACTCTACAATCGCCAGCTAAATCACCAAGAAATAGCCCAATTCGCTTACCATCCCCCTCAATCAGTCCCAAATGCCACTCATCAGCGAACTTCCACCACCACCTGCTCAACCAAAAGCCCACCAGTAACCTCTCCTGTTTTCCACCATCAAATCACATACCAAACTACACAAATCACTACACAGCCAAGTCTGCTCAACGTCCCACAAACACCTCAATCTCCAACCCCTTATCAAATCAATCATAAAAGCCACCTATCTCTACTGCCAGCGCCCCTCCTAAATTGGAATCTCCAATTACCATTAATCGTCCACAAAACCCCTTTGCACCACCACCCAGAACCACTGCCCAATGCCAAAATTCAGCAGCCCCTCATCCACCGCAAGCTGACAACCATCACAGTCATCAAAACCAAGCCATATCAGCAAGCATCAAACCCACAAACAGCCCCCAATTTCCCCCCTCTGCTTCCATTACCACTTATTTTCAGTTTCAAACCACCCAAAATCACATAACGTCACCCCACCAATAGCCCCATTTTCACCAAGTCTTCACCAGCGTCTCCCCTCTGCTTTTGTTTTTTTCCCCCCCAGTACTCTCAACTCAATTGCCACCCACAATCACTCCATCAGACTATTACTCTCACCAATAGCCAATCATAGTAACGAACAGCAAGCCAATTAATAATCACCGCTGGCACTAGTTTTACCCACAACCACCAAGACCTGCAACTGCCTTCACCATGCTCCATTTTGTTGCCCTTACCACCACCATTCTACACGGTGAAAGAGAGAGCACAGAGAACGAAGAAAACGAAGAGGGCTGAGAATTGGCAGATGGTGAATTAGAAATCAGGGGCGAGATGGAGAAGAGACTAGGTATGCAGGAGAGAGAGACAAGCATAACGGAGAGGAAAGAGAGGTGTGAAAGAAACGAGTAGAGGGAAGATGACTGCGAGAGCGAGAGAATCAGAGGAGTAGAAAAGAGAAAAGAGTAGAGAAAATCTGACAAACAGAATAGAGGAAGGGAGACCAGCAAGAGAGAAAAGGAAGAAGGAAGAAGGAAGAAAAGAGAGCTAGAAGAGAAGAAAAGAGAGAGAGAGAGAGAGAGAAAGAGAGAGAGAGAGAGAGAGAGAGAGAGAGAGACAAAAAGAGCAGAGAAAAAAAAGAAAAGAGAAATTGGGATTTGGGAGGGGAGAAGAAAATCGATTAAGGGAGGTTAGGGAATTTCATAATTATGTATGTAATTTATTTTAATTTTCCTGATTCAGTTCCTTTTATTTTGTTTTTCTAGTTTGCATAATTTAGTTTAATTGATTTCTCTAGTTAACTAAGTCAATAGGGTTCATTGATTTTTATCCTTATTTAGGTATTTTCCTTTGGATTATGTAAATTAAATATTCATGTATTGGTTTTTATATTAGCAAGGAATTTACTAGCATGTCCTTCTAAATATTTTGTTTTATACAATTAAGTCCCTAATAATTACAAATTGACCCCCCTTAGTTTTAGATTCTTTCAATTAAGTCATGTAGCTTGCAATTAGGCCCTTTAAGTTGCTAGGGATTTGCATTTTATGCTCCATACTTGCTGAAATTTTATTTTTGCCCCCTTCCATTTAGTGTTAATTTACAATTGTAACCCTATGCTTACTTGAATTTATTATTTGATCCCTAGATTTGTGTGAATTTGTCTTTAAGCCCTTGGTGTCATAGAATCTACATCTTTATCCTAATTTTGTTATTATTCATATATTTTTGGCTTTATAAACGTGATACATTGACGTGTGTGTTCATTTTCTTAAGTATTGGTACCAGGTTTTCAAAGAGGCATCCCTATTTCTCATTAATTCATCTTTATGTGCCACAGTATGCCTTTATGTGATTTTTATGTATGTTGCTTCATATATTTCTTATTTTACATGCTTTTTTTGCGTATTTATTTATTTTATGTTATTTAATTTCAAATTTTATTATTTTGGCAAAAGTGTAATATTTTTGTATTTAGCTAGTCAATGTAATAGTTAGGTTACATTTCTTATATTTTTACAAAATTGTGTATTTAAATAGTATGTGTAATAGATAGGTCACTTTTACTTTTTTTTTCCCCTAAAATTGTTACTAAATTTCCCGGTGTAATAGTTAGGGCTCATGTGTTTTTGCGTGCTTACGTGCTTATATGTTTTACCGCTTCCTTAGGACTTTGCGTCTAGATATTATGTTTACATGTTATATGCTCCTATGTGCTCTTATATGTCTTTATATATTTAACTTACTTTTAATTCATGTTTTACTATTTAATTCATGTTTTATGTTATTCCGTCACCACACTATTCCAATGCTGGTTGTGACGTTATTGTTTCCCCGCTAGTCCAACGCTAGTGGGAATCCCTAGAAAGGACTAGTCCAACGCTATACCTTTAGGGCATTTTAGTGTTAGGCGCACTCATGTGCATTTTACATCCCACTTCACACATTTTTAGTTTTATTTCCATTTTGCATGATATTTATTATTATTTACTATTATTTATTTATTTTTGACACATCTTCAAACGCATGACATCTAGGTTGCATTCTCACTTAGAATTTAGGTACATTTGTGTGATCTCCAACTAGAAATAGTCGTCTACTTACGTGGGAAGTGGTGGATTGACAGGCCGTTCCCCCCTCCTGTGAGTAGCAAGATATCAGTCACGAGTTATTAGTCCCCGTACCCGTTATGTTGCATACCTACTTTCTTCGACCACTTATTATCTATATTACTATTTTTCTTTTCTTTTTTGCATTTCATTTTGCATAGACACTCGTGACTCCTCGAGGTCTCGACACGGGTTTCGCAATTAATGCGATAATCTCGATCAAGCCTCGACGGAACATTTCGACCCTCTCGATACCCACATTTAGATTTAGGATTTGCATCCATATAGATACATCCAAACGCGATAGAATTTAGGGTTAATTTTAGAAAATTTGATTAAACCTCACAACTAGCCTCAGCTAGGTTGAAAGGGATGCCTTAGGCACGAGCCTTTGTCTTCCCTTTCTTCAAATGTGACTTCCGGACCTTTTTCTCTTGTTTTTTCGTAGACCTGGAGTCGAAAAAAGGGTTTTAAACATCTTTTTAAAAATTTTATTTTTGTTTTGTCAAATGATTTTTCGAGGTGACTTGGTACACCCTTAACTCAATACGAAGTGGTGACATCCATTTTAAAATAGAACCCTTTCTTCAAAATTAGTTGGCCAAAACTGTCGCACTTTTAGTCTCGGCCTTATTTTTAAAATATCATTTTTCTTAAAATACACTTTTTTCACTAAAAACCCAATTTTCATCACACACACGAGGTTTTCCAAAACTCTATCCTTTTGAAATGGTTCAGGGATACTGGACTACCTTTTTGGGGCGCGACAGTCAACAACCCCACTAGTACCTCATCGATTTCGGACGCGAACACAATCCAACAAATAATAGGCTTACATGATGTTATTACAGCTTGGATTACTTCTACCAGTCTGTTGGACAAAATGCAGAGTGTTGAATTTGCATTGTAAGAAAATCTTACTTTTGAGTCATAACACTTAAGAAGTTGTTCATATAGTATTAAAGAAAAAAAAAAAAGAGAAGTTGTTCATATGTTTTAAATAGTAACACACCCTATCCCATTCCCCTAATTTTTCTTTTTTTTTTCCTTAGATGACATTGTGGTACTATTATATAATGTATTATATTATATACTTGTATATGTGTTATATATCAGATAATTTATTTATGCAGAGTACTTTGGATTTTATACAATCTAATTCAACTAATATCACTAAGAGTTGTAACACTTCAAGATTTCATAGAAAAATAGTGAGCCCAAATAATAATAGCATAACTACAATTTGACTAGTATACTTGTTGGTGCCAACAAATAGACACGTAACAAGTCTTCTGCCTTCCCTTTTTGGTTGGGCCTTCTGCTCCTAGTAATGGCCTTCCCCTTCAATGTTGTACTTTGCACAAACTCGTCCCCTAGCTCCTTATTGATTGTGAGGTTTAGGTACTATCAAAATTAAGCAAAATTCACATAATCAAGTAATAAAATTTATAACCTAATATCCTTTTCTGCAAGTGCATGGGTCAATTGTAGTAGGAAAATATTAGGGTTGATCCCATGAGGAAACATGAATTGGCAAGTACCAAAGCTAATCACTTTCCTTATTATCTAGACAATTTATCAAATAGTTGGTAGGCAAAATGGAAAACTCAATAATTTGTAGTCAAACAAATGGAGAAGATCAAAACTACAAGTTAAGGTAGGGGTTAGAATCCACTAATGGTCACAAAATATGCAAGAATAAGATTATGCTTGCTTATAACATCTAGTCTTACTTAGGAATCCATAGCAATTAAGCGTTGCTTTTACAATGAATTAGATTACTACTTCAAAATCTCATTCTCATGATGATTCAAATGAAACTAGTAATAAGTATTTCCTATTCTGATAGTGAAACAACTTAGTGTTAGTTTATTCTTTATCACAAGCAAGAACAAGATATGTCAAGTTTAATCCTATTCAAAATATATCATTAGCTTCATCTTATCCCTTAACTTGTAATTAGTTCATATTAAATATAAAATCATATAAGAACAAGAACATAATGCATAAACTCGTAATAAAGAATGAAAGTAGAGAGATAAAGTTAGAAATTCTCATTTCATAGGCTCAAATCTTCACTTCCTCCATTGAATATGAATTGATACAAGTGAGATTTTCTCCAAGGGTTTATCTATAAATATTGATTTTTCCTAAAAACTACTAAGAGAGAAACTAACTGCGAGTACTTAAGGAGTTCTCCTCTCTTCAAGACTTGTTCTAAATGTCTTGCAAGAGCTCCCTATTTATAGACAAATTTACCTTAATCATTTAAACAACTTGCATGACAATTTGCAAGCTAAAGTTGTCTTGAAATCACAAAGAGATTTTCATTGAATTTTGCAATGTTTCCTTGGGCAGTGTAGGTGCATAGAATCTTTAATAAGTCATCAAAAAAGGCTAGAAGATATGCTACAAGTTGAATCCATCATTTTCTAGCAGACACACTTGATCCTGCGGGCTGTTGGTTTGCGAAAGCTTGGCCTGCAGATTGCTCCTAGAAGAAGAACAAATCAGCTTTTTCTCAAAACACAAAAGTTGTATCCCTTTGAGTTAGCTTTTCTAGCACCACAAGAACTAGCTTTAAAATTCAAGAAAAATCATCTCAATCGAATTTTTTTTTAGCTCAGGTTATTGCCAAAATACTGAAATGTGTCATTGTCACCAAACTATTTCGTCTCCAATTCTACTGCTTCTATTGCTTCTTTGCACCATATCTTTTGTTAGTTATCCCTTGGATGCCCTTTAGACCTTTTTTGAATGTTAATCCTTCAATTTTATGGTGAATTTGTTGATAAAAATTTTCCAAAATTGAGCAACATAATCTTGAAGATTTTGAATGTAAAAGTTGTTCTATTGAAACTCCAATTCAATCATCTTGAATCTACTATGAATTTGATGACTTTTACTTTAATTGATCCAAATATTGAATATATAAAACCTACGAGATTGTATAAAAATTATGCATTAATTTGCTCAAAATATAAATTCCTGCCTCAAAACCTTAAAAATAGGGTAAAAACCCTAATTTTGTGAAATTCTTTAATTAGAATGAACTTAGTAAAAATGAGCTATTTTTACATGAAAAATATAAAAAAATACTATAATTGCACTAAAATCATATATAAAACCTATGCTAAAATGGGTAAATTTATCATTTCTCACTTATTTAGCAGGAAGAGGTAAGGCTTTTCTCTTAGTTGCACTTTGATGCCTAAGTCAGTTTCAATAAAAAAATAGAGAGAGACTTTAAGGCTCTTGAAACAAATTGAATTTAAGTGATAGGAAAATCAATGGTCTATTTAAAAACTTTTTACCAGGTCGCTTCATCTAGCAAGCCAAGTCTGCACAGTTAATGATATGTGTCAGTTTTTGTTAGTGGATGCCCTAAAACCATGTTGGTTTTTGAAATTTATATATTACACTGATTTTTTGTTATATTAATAAAAGTGGCATTCTCTTCATCATTTAATACTTTTCAATTATATTACTTATTTAGTTTGATGAAATCCATGTAACATTAATTAGTGTATCAGAGATTATAAGAGTTACAATGACAAGACTCTTAACATACATGAGTTGTATTCTTAAACATCCCTAGTTATAGTATTAATGAGACTTGGACCTCATTAATATGGATAAATTAGCACATACTTTGTTGCTACTGATGGTAAGTAGTAGTTAATATCATTCAACTATGGAGTGTGTTACACCTAAGTTGGTATGTAGATGTTTGTTAGAGAACAAGTTCATTGGATTGATTAGCCAAGAGTTACCATTTATAGTGTCAAGGGTCAGAACTCTTAATGGCAATGGCATAAGTGATTCTTAGACTTGAGATTACCAATAGTATCTTGAGTGTAAATTACTATACTTTGACTTTATTACTTGGTGCTTATAAATGAGTAGTCTATAGGGTAGAAATTGGGTATAATATGAAGCATGGAAGGATGGTGAGTAATCAATATAGGATTCACCACTCCTAGTAGGACAATATATTCTGGATTGGCCACTTGTTGAAGTATAACTCAAAGAATCTTTTTTTGCAACAGTGGAAGTATGACTTGAGAGAGTTTCAAGGTTATAATTTATTGAAAGCTATATTTTGGGAACAAGAAAATAATAATGAGTCATATAAAGGAGTGTGCACTACACTCCTAGATTAATTAGGGAGCTAGTGTGGTGAGAGGATATTAGTTACAACATTGTTATTGATAGGTGAAATATATCATATGACTTTCCTATATACTTAGATAGTCATGATTCATTGCTAGACACCACTTATGATTAATAAGTATGAATTAATTAATTAGTTGAATTAATGATAAATTAAAGTGTTCAATAAGAGCTATAATGTGAATAGAACCTAATGGGTCACACATAATACAGACATGATTTTTGGGTAAATTGTTATTAAGATAAGTATGATTCACTTATTGAGTTAATTTATGAGATAAATTAACTATAGGTACTTATATGCGATTATCCAAGTCTTGGTGGAAAGAGTTTTCTAGATACCAAATGGAAATCGTCTTAGGTTTCTTTAAGGAAAGGGATATTGCTTAATCTTATTTGGTAAGATAAAACTTCCTAATCCTATCAGCTTCTTAATACCTTATTTCCTCAATTCATGCATTTCACAAGAGTTCATCATGAACATAATTGAACTCTAGTCAATTCATTATGAAAACAAGTCTTGATTTCATATGGAGTTGCAATCCTAAGCAAGACAAGATTAATATAGGAAGGTGTTAGTTCATTCAATCATATTAGTGACAATTAGTTGATTCTAAACCCTTTTACTTGTATTTGTGAATTTCTTCCATTTTTTTTACTTCAAGAATATGAATTTTCTTAGCCTTGCACACCCCATGTTTGATAATTTGTCTAGATAATAGAGCAAGTTAGTAGCTTTGGTACTTACTAAGTCTTGTTTCCTCGTGGGATCGACCCTAATACTTCCCCTACTACATTTGACCCGTGTACTTGTGAAAATGGGTATTAGGTTATAAATTTTATTACTTGTTTGTGTGAATTTTGTCTAATTTTTATAGTGCCCAAACCTTACAATCAAGTTTTTGGCACCGTTACCAGGGAAGCAAAGAAACTTTGGCGATATCATGGCAAATACAAGCTTTATTACTCTAGACATTTTTGTTTTTCTCGTTTTGATATCTCTTGTGTTGTGTTTTTGTAGGTACTAATTGAATCTAGGGTGAAGGGAAACATTTAAAGGTTAAAGTTGATTCAAGCATTTCGTCGAACACTTGGTGGACATGTTCAATAACATGCATGTGGACGAGGTCTTGCCAGAAGTTTCAATGTCATATGTTACAAATCAAAGGCAAGATCAAGAAACAAGTGTAAGTGATTATGAATTTGATCCGGAAGTCATTTGGTGTGTTAAACATGACCAATTTCAAGGAATTCCAAATGAATATGCTTATTCTCATTTAGCCAATTTTTCGAATTTAATTGATCTACTTAGTTTTGATGGATACAATGGAATACATAAGAATCCTATAAAATTAAGATTGTTTCCCTTAACTCTAGTACATGAAGCTAAAGATCGGCTAAGATCATATGGATCAAATTATTTCACTAGTTGGAAGCAATTAGCAAATGTTATCCTAGAGAAATATGATATGTATTATGTTGACTATAAGTCTAATTTGAATATTATTTATTGTATTACATGTGGAGGTGACCATGAGAATCATGAATGTGCTATATTAGCTAAGGGACAATCTAGTGATATTCAAAATGATTCATATGTTAGCACTAGTATTCCAACTTGTGAAAAAGAAGATTATAATGATCAAACAAGCATGTATGATACAAGGGTGGAAAGCATGTCTTGTGATTCTTTTGTTCATGAAAATGATAGTTGTAAAGAAATGCTTGATATTTCTACTTTTGATCACGACCAAGAACAAGTAATTGAAGAAAATGCTTATGTGTGTGAAAAGGTAGTTGAAAATGTGAAAAATGATAAAATAGTTGTTTCTCCTACTTTTAAACACACAAATCTCAATAATGAACTTGTTCTTGATGAAGAAATTGAAAATTCAAAAGTAGAAAATGAAGAGTTTAATGATATTCCTTTCACTTGTAACAATGATTTTATTGGTATTGAAAGGATGCTAACACAAGAGAAAGGTATAGCCAATTTTGGCTATGAAATGTTTGCAAAGTGTTCTTTTGTCATAGGTACAATTGCACAATGGATTATGGACATTAGAGCACTCATTTTGAGGCAAATGACGCACCTTTACCTCCTCAATCAATTAAGCACAAAAGGTGTATTAAATCCTTTGTGGGACACTCCAATTGTGCGAGAGAAAGTTGGAGAAAAGTCTGGCTCTAGACTTTAAATAAAATGCTTGTTGGGAGGCAACCCAATGTTTTTGGTATTTTAAGTTGTTTTGGTGTATTTTATGTTTTATGTGTGTTTCTAAGTTAGTATGTTTGATTAGTTTAGTTTGAATTTGAACTTGAAGCATTTTGATGCAATCTACAAAGTTTCATGTTTAAACTTGGATGTTGAATGCCAAATTTTCATATCTCTTGTGTTTTGAAGGTACATTTGGTTTAGACATCTTAGTTTCATCATTTGAAAGGTGTTTGAAGTGGTTTTGTGGTTTAAATGAACAAGTGAACCAATTTGAAGCATGGAAGTGCAAAGTACTATTCCATTGGTTACTATTCATAAGCCAACTTTGATTAAGAACATTGATACTCATTTTGTAATCCATGTACTTTTGATGCATAAATTGGTTTTGAGCAACTTTTTTTTATCATTTGAAACTTGTTCAAAGAGATTTTAAAGTCCAAAACATGCAAAGAATCAAATAGAGCTTTTTAGTGAAAAAGCAACTATTCATTTGATTGTTTAACTTCAAAGTTAATTCTTTGTGATTTTGGTCTTAAATTTGGAATTTCGATGTTTTGAATGCCTAAAAATCATGTGAACAACTTTTTTTTCACCTTGGAAATATGTTTGAAGTGTTAGATTGATCAAAAACACTAAAAGAAAAAATTTGAATTTCAAGTTCATCTTGAAATCACTGTTGCAGGTTTTTCGGACAGCCTACTTTGATCGATTCTCATTTCATTTGTGTTGATATTTAAAATGCGTTTAATGCATGATTTCAAATTTTGTTGACATGGTTACATGGTCATAAAGTTATTTGTCCAAAAATTGAGGTTTAAATGGAAGAAATCATCACCTAAAGTTGCCAAAAAATCAGCCTAGTACATGAAATGGCTGCTGCAACTTCTGTAGCATTTCCAGATCCGTGGGTACTTGATCCATGGGTCTGACCCACGGATCTTGACCCATGGATCCATGGAATTTTGGCCCTCCTTTGGTGCTTTTGAGTGGTTTTGTTTGGCAAATGTTATGGCATGATTTGTGTGATTATTTGCCAAGTTTATGGGGCATGAAAACACCATTTTAACACATTCAAATGATTGTTGATTCCGGTCGGCGTACTAATTTTGCCAGTGCATTGTTTGTAGAGAAATTAAAGTTGCCTACAATTCGACATCCAAAACCATACTACTTGCAGTGGTTGACGGATTTTGGAGATGTGAAGGTAACCAAGCAAGTGCTAGTGGGGTTTGCTATTGGAGGATATATGGCTGAGGTGTTGTGTGATATTATTCCTACGTATGCCTGTCACATCTTATTGGGATGTCCATGGCAATTTGATAGGCGTGTTTTTTATGATGGTTTAAAAAATACCTATTGCCTAACTTGGAAGAAAAAAGAGTTTCTATTGAAGCCATTGACGCCTATGGAGGCTTATGCTGACCCAGCTTGCATCACAAAAGAGTGCAAGGCTCGTGAGATACCAAGGGACGAACCAAAAGGAGCTCAATCCGAGGGGGATGCACACGATCAAAATGGATCACTAGGAGAGAGAGAGAGAGAGAGAGAGAGAGATCATAAAAGCGAAGAAAAAAGAAAAGAGAGGAAAAAGAAAGGGGAAGGCGTGATTAGAGGGAAAAGAAAAGTGAATGCTTATGCTGAGAAAAGTGAGATTAAGAGTGCATTGTTGGCAAAGCAACAATTTCTTGTAATTTTGTATAAAAATATTTTCTTTTCCACTAATGAACTTGATCCTTCTATTCCTAGCATTGTTGTTTCTTTGTTGCAGGCATATCAAGAGTTATTCCGTGACTATATTCCAAGTGGATTGCCACCATTGAGGGGAATTGAGCATCAAATTGACTTCATTCCTGGAGCAAACATTCCAAACCGTCCTACCTATAGAGCTAACCTTGAGGAAACAAAGGAGATTCAAAGGCAAGTAGATGAGTTTTTGGAGAAGGGTTTTGTGCGTATAAGCTCTAGCCCATGTTTCGTGCCTGTGATTCTCTTGCCTAAGAAGGATGGTACTTGGAGGATGTGTGTTGATTGTAGAGCCATCAATAAAATCACGGTAAAATATCGTCATCTTATTCCTAGGTTAGATGATATGTTAGATGAATTGCATGGTTCACAATTATTTTCAAAAATTGATTTGAAAAGTGACTACTATCAAATTCGAATGAAAGAAGGTGATGAATGTGATAACTGCAAAAGTGAAGTAGTTTTAAGTGGATTTTTAATTGAGGTTTTTAGTGTTTTTTATTAGTTTTTATTTATTTGTGATGCAATTTCTCTTACTTTTGAGTGGTCAAGTTATTTTAGAATAAAAGCTACTCATATATGTTATTGCTGTGATCTTGTAGGTGGTTGTTGAAGAATCCATATATGGAGTTTTAGAAAGAACCAAAGTGTTCAAATGGATGATTAGAAGTGAAAAAATGGTTTAGAGATGAAGGCCAAAGAGTTGGTGCAAGAGTAAAGTGAGAAGCAAGATGGAAGATTTGAAGTTGAAGATTCTGATCGTACCCACGCCGCGGGTACGTGCCGCGGGTACGATCAGACAGTCCGTTTGGAAAATACGCGACTGTAACCTCTCCGCGGGTATAGTTGCGGATTTGGGTCGCTGATGCACATTTTTAAGGCATTTCGGGAGATACAAAGAGAGGGGACTTGTGCTCAAAAGAAAAACATTTTTAGTCTTCTTTAGAGAGTTTTTAGGGTAAAAAAAAATAGAGGAACAAGGTTTAAAACCCTAGTTCCATAGATCTAGAAAGGAAGCATAAGGTAGATGAGTATGGAGAGACAACTCTGAAGGAGATCACTTGTACTACTCAAAAGGGGAGAATGGCAACAACTTGTGATTTTTATGAGCAATAAAGACAATAAGTTTTCTATTTACATTTCTTATCTTTGATACTTATGTTAATTGATTGCAAACGATTTACTTTTATTGCTTTAAATATGAGTATTTAATTTGCATATCTAGGGTTTAGATGAACTTATGATTGTAAGGGATATGGAGTAATTGGTGATATTATGCTATTGAATTACTTTGTTTATTCATTGTTCTGGTTAATTGAATTGTAATTGCTTGATCACCTATTATAATTTCTCAATTACTATTATTCAATGAGAGTTGGTAGTGGTACTGGACAAAGAACAATTGAAGTCTAGGTAGTATTTCACACGAGAGTAGTGCTACTCTTAGGTGAGTCTTAATCAATTCATAAGGCTAAATTAACCTGCGCTATAATCTCTACCACGAAAGTACGAGGGGTTTAGTAGGGAGGTAATCGCTAGTTTGTCACGAGAGTGAAAGCTAGATACATTTGGAATTGGGCTCTAGGTGAGGTAATGAGATTGAATAATTGAAGCAATTGTTCCTTTCTCTTAGATCATATAGGATTCTAAGTCCTAGATACTACGATCATCAATTTCCTTTGAATTTCTATTTTTGTTTCTTTAGGGTCGAGTGTTAACAAAGTAGTTTTGTTTTAATCGTGGTAATTGGTTGTCTAGATAATAGGGTAATTTATAAGGGTCTAGTACTTTTTCACTTTTCCTTGTAAGATCGAACCTAATTCTCTATACTCAATAGCGATCTGTCCTCTTGTAGATATAGGTGAATTAGGCAATTTTAATTTGGTGGGTCAACTTATCTCGAGTCTTCTCTTAGCCTAATTAAAACCCTACCAAGTTTTTGGCGCATTGCAGGGGAAGCGGTGATTAGAATATTAAGTCAGTAAGTACTCTATTAATCTAGGCTGTACTTTTTCATTTTTGTTTAGATTTTATTTTGTTTACTTTAGGAGTAAATTCTCAGTGAGTAGGGTAGTTTATGCATAGGGCTTTAAAGCTAGTGCTTCCTCTTGACCCTAAGATAGAGCGTACTGCTAGGAAGTTTAGGAAGAAACGTGTTAACCAAGTAGTAGAAGAAGTGGAGGAAGATAGGAGTATAGGATTTGAGTTAGAACCCAAAGTAGAAAACTCCGAATCTAATAGTCCACAAGTGCAAATGGCTGAGTAGAGAGCATTGAGGGATTTTGCTTTGCCTAATAGGACTGGCGCCCAATCAAGCATCACAAGACCTGTGGTTAATGCCAATAATTTTGAAATCAAGCCAGCCTTGATTTAGATGGTCCAACAGGAGCAGTTTGGAGGAATTGCCATAGAGGATCCAAATGCTCACTTAGCTAATTTTTCTAAAATTTGTGACACCCTGAAAGTAAATGGAGTAAAAAAGAATGCTATAAAGTTACGTTTGTTTCCTTTCTCTTTGAGAGGGCAAGTTAAGCTTTGGTTACATTCGTTTGCACCTAACTCTTTCACCACTTGGGCTGAGCTATCTAGAGCATTCCTAAATAAATACTTCCCACCTGCTAAGACTGCCATGCTTAAGATGGACATTACTAGTTTTAGGCAGTCAGAGGGAGGGTCGTTGTATGAGGCGTGGGAGAGGTACAAGGAGTTACTTAGGAAATGTTCTCATCATGGACTACCAGAATGGCTCATTGTACAAACATTTTACAATGGCTTAGCATATTCTACTAAACAGAACGTAGATGCACCAGCAGGAGGGACTTTAATGGGTAAGTCTACAGAGAAAGCCCAAGATCTGATAGAGGAAATGGTAGCCAATAGCTACCAATGGGCCAACATTAGGGGTGGTCAAAGAAAAAGAACAACCATTTCTATATCTGACCATGATACCCTAAATGCACTATATGCCCAGATGCAAGATGTGCTTAGTCTTCTAAAAAATGGAAGTGGCACTAACTCACAACCTGTCATAACATGTTGCACTATGTGTGGTGGTCAACATGAAACGGGTGATTGTGCTTCTAATGAACAAGTGCAATATGCCAATTTCAATAGTCAACCTCATAACAACCCTTACTCCAATACTTACAATCCTAGTTGGAGGAAGCATCCAAATTTTGGATGAAAAGAAAGGGGTGCACAACAAAGCCCAGTTAACCCACCAGGTTTTCTACCTAGACCTGCCCAATTTGCACAGAAGCCAGATTGGGAGATAGCTTTTGAAAAGCTGTCTCAAGACATGGATAGGACAATGGCTAACATGCAAAGAAACATTGATAACTAAATTGGGCAGTTTGCTGAAGCCATTAGGACTAGGTACAATGGTGAATTTCCTAGTCAACCTGAGGTCAATCCCCGTGAGCATATAAAGACTATTACTCTTCGTAGTGGGAAGGAATTAGAGGAGCTTGAGAGGAAAAAAGATGATGTTAGGGTAAGCAATCAAAATGGGAATTTAGAGAAAGTAGGGCATGATATGAGAGAGGGACAAGTAGAGGTAGAAGTTAGTAAACCTTTTGTCAATGTCAAGACACCTCCTATACCCTTTCTACAAAGGCTACAAAAGGAAAAAAATAATGCAAATTTTGAAAAATTCATGAATATTTTTAAGAGTCTGTACATTAATATTCCATTTGTGGATGCAATCATGTAAATTTCCTCTTATGCAAAGTTCTTAAAAGAACTTATGTCTCGTAAAAGGAAGTTAGTGGATAATGAGATTGTTGCTCTCACTGAGGAGAGTAGTGCTCGTATCCAAAATAAGCTTCCTCCTAAGTTAAAGGATTCAAATAGTTTTTCTATCTTTTGCACCATAGGGGAGTTAGAAATCGCTAAAGTTTTATGTGACCTTGGTGCAAGTGTGTCATTGATTCCTTTAACTATTGGGAAAGAACTCGAGCTTACTCAGTTGAAGAGTACCAACATGACCCTTCAACTAGCTGATAGGTCAATTCGTCACTCATGGGGGGTACTAGAGAATGTGTTGGTCAAAGTGGATAAGTTTATAATACCTGTTGATTTGTGATTTTAGATATGGAGGAGGATATCTAAATGCCTATTATTTTAGGGAGACCATTTTCAGCCACAGCAGGAACCATTATAGATGTGAAAAAATGGAAAACTTAAGTTTCAAATAGATGATGAAGATGTTGAATTTAATTTCAACAACACAGTTAAGTACCCTTCATTCACTGATCATGTCTATTCAGTAGACCTTGTAGAGAAGCTTACTGAGGAGTTTGGGTTAGTTACTCTAGATTGTGACACACTAGAGTTGTGCTTGACAGGGAGAGGTCTACAGGTAGAAAGCAGTGCAGAAAAAGGAGAGATGGCACTATTTTTGGATTCTAGAGAGCTATTTAGGAAGAAATCATCTTTCGAGGATCTAGGAGTAAGTAAAGGGATACCACCTCCTTCTGATGTCCAATCTCCTAAATTGGAATTAAAGTCATTACCTAAACATCTTAGGTATGAAATTTTGGGAGAAAAAGATACATTATCCGTCATAGTGAGTACTGAGTTGGATTTTGAGCAAAATAAGAAATTGCTTAGAGTCTTGAGAAAACACCAACGGGCAATAGGTTAGTCAATTTCTGACTTGAAGGGGGTAAGTCCTTCTATATGCATGCATCGTATACTACTGGAGAACAATTATAAACCAGTGGTAGAAGCTCAGAGAAGGCTTAATCCCAATTGAAGGAAGTTGTGAGATCAGAAATTTTGAAGTGGTTAGATGTGGGTATTTTCTA